>LKNJ01000985.1:0-114684 GCA_002120245.1 Maccullochella peelii
GCACTCTCCCCCGACGAGCACTGAGCGACCAAGGCCCTCCACCCGCCACAGTGGCCTCCTCGAAAATGCAGGCATCTACCGTAACTAGTCATCCGCCCGCCAGTCTCGCCCGCCGGTGCCGACGGGGACAGAGAGGAGTGGAAGTCCAGTGCGCCAGGAGAGGACGGCAACCCACCACCGCCGATCAGGTGTGGTCCTGAGTTTGGTTGGATATCACCAGCCAACAGGAGGATTGTCGTCAGGTAGAGGATCTCTCGGTATGGTAAACTTGATCTCTGTCTACCTTTAAGATGTGTCCGGCTTGTTGGCGGAGTAGCATGGCCATTATTTTAAAGCATGTTCATAGAAAATATAGGTTTAGATTTAGGTGGAAACTTGTAGCAATGCATTTTGGGGATCTGCTTACTTCCACAGAGCACACCTGAATGAATGAATAATTTAATTAATGAGTGAAACAAATGCACAACCCTTAAGTGGACAGGCAGGCTTGATCAGGAAAACAGTTTCAGTTGTGTGTTCCTCTTTCCGGTAATGCATAGCAATTACTAGATATGTAAGGGTCAGTATGTGCAATCTGAGTCAAGTCAACTGAGGAAAATCAAAAATCATGCCAATTCTGCCATCCCAGAATGGTCAGCACCAACCACTTTCCACCATGTCATACTAATGAGCAAACATCTGGGGTAGACTTATCTGCTGGTCATACTGCAGTGCACTGTAAGACACAGAACCTCTCTCTACTGCAAGTATCTGCGCCCCACTCCAATGAGATGATTCAATTGGCTCATTATTTCAGCATAACCAAAAATGGGAAGACAGTGACATCGCACAGCTTCTACTCTAATCTGCCAACACCAGGTCCATACATGGTCTATGAGAGAGATCGATAATGCCAGACCGCTAAAAGTGGTTTCTCACCACTGCCAACACTGTATGAGAAAATTAGTATAAAGTATAAAGGCCCTGTCCAACATTGGTTGTGAAAAAGATAACACTAAACTCATTGAACAGGATAGTGGATGAAAGCCTCTATCTCTCAAAACCACCAAAACTAAAATCCCATTTATTGGTAACTAGCGATCTGCCCAAATCCAACAGAGCCCAATTTGCTGTACTGTAAACATGCATATGAAAGGTGTCCTTTTTTCAACTATTGTGAACTGCTCAAGGTACAACAGCTATAATCCTAAGGTGTTAATAGGCCAGGTGAGATATGTACTCCCTCCGGTGTCTTCTCAGTCTGTCCCATGGTCTTCTCCCATGGACGTGCCTGGAATGCCTCCACAGGGAGAAGGCATTCGAATTAGATGCCTGAATCAGCCCAATTGAGCAGCGGGGCTACTCTGAGTTTCTTCCAGATGTCTGAGCTTCTCATCCTACCTCTAAAGGTGAGTCCAGACACCCTGCAAAGGAAGCTAATTTTGGCAGCTTGTGTCCATTATCTCATTCTTTTGGTCATTACCCAATGCTCATGACCCTAGGTGAACATAGATCAACCAGTAAATCGAGAGCTTAATTTAGGCTCAGCTCCCTCTTCACCATGACAGTCTGATTCAGCATCCGTATTAATGCTGAAACAGCACCCATCCGCCTTTAGATCTCACAGTCCATCTTACTCTCACTTGTGAATAAGACACCAAGAACTCCTTTACTTGGGGCAGTGACTCACTCCCAACCCGTAGATAGCAATGCACAGTACTCCAACAGAGTACCAAGGAGTACCATGGCGTCAGACTTGGAGGTGCTGATCTTCATCCACGCCAATTCACACACCACTGCAAACTACTCCAGTGCATACTGGAGATCACAATCTGATGAAGCCAACAGAACCACATGATTAGCAAAAGCAGAGATGAAATCTGAGACCATAATACTGCACTATCCACACCTTGGCAGAAGAATCGTTGACCAACAAACCTGAGAATGTGCTTGACTTCCTGCCGAGGATGCTGGCACAGCTCTCGCTTTGATTATGCAAGGACAGAATGGACTTTTTTTTTCATCAAAGCAGAACATGTCGTAAAGAAGAGAGAGTTTTGACATTGGATTATGGCTGAAAAATATTGTTAGATGTTGGATTATACATATGCATTACACATTTTCACTGAAACAGAGGAATCAAATTTGAGCTGACTTGACAATAACTTCTTTCAAAAATAACCCTGTGAATATGTCAATACTTGAATTGAATTGAAATGACTCATGATATTCTTTCTTTGGTCTCCTCTATTTGTCTGTACCTATCCCCATTTATCTTTATTTTCTTCCTTCCTGCTCTCTGTTTATCTGACTGTCAGTCTGTGTTTTCTCCAAGTCATTGTCTGTCTATCTATCTGCCTGTCTCACTGTCTGTCTGCATGCCTCTATAGCTAATTAACCTATGCTTTAACTCAGCAAACTCATCACATCTCTTTTGTTGACTTGCTGACAACTGTTGGTATCTCTATGTTAGAAACCGTTATTTTCACCGCTCTATCTATATCTATATCTATATATCTATATATTTCTTTTAAGGATGAACTCAACGGCTGAACAAAATACAGTGAAACACCCAATACTCAGGGGCTTTAATTATTTTGAATTGCATGTCCCTGTGAGGACAACTGTGATACAATTGCAGTCTCCTTATTGTACTGTTTTCAGAAACAATAGGACTGACCCTTTTCCCCTGAAAGCATAAGATATTTTGAGTCCAACATCTTGTTAAAGACTTACTTACAAGAAAAGGAAACAACTGTATCATAATACTGAGTGTTCTGTCTTAAGGCCCCATTGTCCTTTGTCTTCTAAGTGTCACACAGGGACATATTAAGTGAATAAGGAAAACTATATAACCTGAGGCAGCACAACACACAGCATGTAAAATTCTCTTACACACTCTGTGGTGCTCTGTTTTGTAGCCTGCAGGGTTTGTCCTGATAATGATAGGCACAACACCCTAATGACTCATTAATTTCAACATATTAAACCTGTTTAACCCCACAGAAGGATATTTTATGCAAGAATAAGAAAAAGTAGAAAAAAAGACAGACCGTTAAACATTAAGTAAAATTTTGAATACAAATTTCTTAAAAGGTAAAGTTACCATGTTTTGGAAGCAAATAACTACTTTACAGTTACACTGTATGTCAGGTAACACTGCAGTGTAATATGCTTACATTAAAAAACAATAATGCACCTTATGTACCTCTTTCTGTTTATCACTGTGAACAATATTTATAAGGTTTTGATACAACTCTGAAGTTGTCCTCTCACTCAGTAGTTCACTGTGTGTATCAAGTTTGTGTGTGTGTGTGTGTGTGTGTGTGTGTGTGTGTATGTGTGTGTTTGAAAAGTATGTAACTTAGCAGTCCCTTGTGACATGAGTCCACTGCCTGCCTCTTCACATCACTGAAGGATGAGTTGGGCCTAGTCAGGCATGACACTGTGACATGACACAGCTCATGTCTTTCTCCATTATGGTGCTCATTCCAGTTCCTTGTTATTGTTGTTACTTACTTTGAAACTAGGGACTCTTTTTCTATTGATCAGAAGCCCAGCGGAACTTAGGTCAATTTGACAGTTAGCAGTTGGCAGGTAGAATATATAGGCTAGAGCGCAGCATCTCCTGCTTGACACTAAAGACTGGATAGCTTGTCTATGCAGTGTTAATGCAATGAAGATACAGTACTCTGAAAGTGTTTGATGAATTTTAGCTTGTACATACAGGCTTAGGTTGTTGATCAGATTCTTTTTTACTAATTGGTTTGAGTTAAAGATAATTTCCGTATACTGACTTTACTAGAAATTTTACACTTTGTCTGAATGGGGTCATAATGTATTCTTTTCTGTGCACTAGCTCTTGCTTTTTACTGACCACAGACAAATTGTTTGATGCTTTGTTGGCTTACAGGGTGATTGTTTGGTTCATTACTGTTTGTATGGGTTATACAAACATCTATTACTTGTACTGGTACTGTACAGACATACATTTGCTATAAAGGGTATATGGTGATTTAGCTTAAAGAAAGGATGAATAATTTTTGGATGAGATCAGTAGAGTCCAGTCTTTCAAAGAGAAGGACTAAGCTTGTGTTTTTGAGTCTCCTATGGTGTGTGTTTTTTCCCTACAACTCCCACCAAGACCAGAGCCAACAATGTCAAATTATCCCAGGGTCTATGTCCCTGCCTGTCCTGGAGAAAAAGGGGGACATCATTTTGGGGGGACTCTTCTCTCTTCATGACATGGTGGTGGAGCCTAGTCTGTCCTTCACCTCTACGCCTCCTCCCACGCAGTGCACCAGGTAAGCTGTTTTTAGCTAGTCCTCAAATTGCTGTAGCTGCAAAGTTGTGATTAAGCAATTGTAATCTCTGCTCACATGAACAAATATGACACAAATCCTGCTTCCATTGTTCTGTGCATCAGTGTTTTGTGAACATTGTTACATGAAATAAAGTTCTTCTTTACAGGGCTTCACACTTAGAATTATGTTGAAAATTAAAATTGCTTTAAACTTTTGCCTCTTCTCTCTACTTCCAGATTTAACTTTCGGACATTTCGCTGGATGCAAACTATGATCTTTGCCATCGATGAGATCAATAGAGATGGCAAACTCCTTCCCAACATCACACTGGGCTATAAGATCTATGATTCATGCAGTACACCCCATCAGGCTCTGAAGGCTACCATGGAGTTAATGGGAAGTAAGAAGGATTCAGGAGTTGAAGGAGAGACACAGAGTAAAGTCACCTGTCATGAGACAGTACCAGCAGTGATAGGAGACGGAGGCTCTACTCAGTCTCTCGTAGTGGCCCGTTTCCTGGGAGTCTTCCATGTGCCACAGGTGAGTTAGTGATAGCTATTCAATATCTGTGTACCAGTGATTTACTGTCTGTTAAAGCCACTGTGCAGGCTAGAGATAGCATTGTGCATCGCTTTTTGCCACAATATTTTTTGTTGTTACTACCACTGGGGAGGGTCAAAGTCAACACTCTCAAATTCAACACATAGTGGGATTAACCTTTGGGTACTGTGAGTTAAGTCCAACCAACTGTTTTCTTTAAATAAGAATGTTTTATTGTTAGACATTGTTTCTTCCAGTAGTGAATTGTAAAATTTAATTATTATGTGTGTTTTCTTCCATTTAGGTTAGTTATTTCTCCAGCTGTGCCTGTCTCAGTGACAAAAAGGAGTTTCCTGCCTTTTTAAGGACCATGCCCAGTGACTTTTTCCAGGTTAGAGGCAGCAGACACTCAATCAGATTACTCAGAATGTGACATAACCCCTATACAAAAACAAAAACATGTTCACGTTTTCATTTCTGAAACAATATTAATCACTCTCTGTCGCTCTCTTCCTCTTACTATCCCTAGGTAGATGCACTAGTACAACTTGTCAAGCATTTTGGCTGGACTTGGGTGGGTGTGATTGCAGGGGATGATGCCTATGGCCGTGGTGGGGCAAACATCTTTGCCAATGAGGTAGGTCACACACCCATACATTTAGTCAGTATAAAATGCCATTTTGTCATTTTCAATGTGTAACTTATTGAACATACTGTTAACATAAAATGAAGTAAGTTGTCATGTATCTCCTGTTGCTCTCTTAGGTTAGAAAGTTAGGTGCTTGTATCGCCCTCTATGAGATCATCCCTAAGAACCGAGCACAGATTGCCATTTCATCTATCGTTTCCAAGATCCGCTCCTCAGGGGCTCGAGTGATTCTAGTGTTTGCTGTGGAACAGGATACAGCCGCGTTGTTTGATGAAGCACTCAGGCATGACACTTCCACGGAATCTTCCACAACATAGTATTAATAATATGATAAAAATGCAGTTTCAACTTGTTTTGTTATTTTTTTACTGATAAAGGTTTACTGAGTGATGTGTTTCTCATTGCAAAATTTCCATTTACATATCTCTCAAATTTAGAGAGGGGCTCACTGGGATACAGTGGCTGGCCAGTGAAGCCTGGAGCACAGCTGCCATCCTCTCCACCCCCAAAAAGTACCACCACATCCTCCAGGGTTCTATGGGATTTGCCATTCGACGAGCACACATCCCTGGATTGCAAGACTTTCTGCTTCGCTTGCATCCCTTGAGCCCAGATGCCCTTGAAGATCCCTTCCTGATACCCTTCTGGGAAGAGATGTTTCAGTGCAGCCTGGGTGTGCAGACTGAAGGTCAGGGACATAATGTTGAGAGTAAACCTCTATGCTCTGGAGCAGAAAAGCTGGGGAGTGTGACAAATATTTATTCAGATGTGTCACAGCTAAGGATTTCCTACAATGTCTATAAGGCTGTGTATGCCATTGTCCATGCACTCAAGGCTATGAGAAGCTGTGTGAAAGGAAAAGGGCCATTTCCTCTGCAGGCCTGTCCAGATGCAGACAAGATACAGCCATGGCAGGTACCATCCCATAAGTTATAGTGATGGTAAAACATTATTTATGGATTTTGGTAATACTACAATATGGTCATATGCACTTTCTTCCCTTAGTTACTTCATTACATAAGACAGGTGGAATACTTGAACTCATTTGGCGATGAAACCAAGTTTGATGAGAATGGCGACCCTGCAGCCATGTATGACCTGGTTAACTGGCAGTTGAGAAATGGAGAAATGGAGTTTGTCACTATTGGCAAATTTGATGAGACGACCACAGTTGGACAGCAAGAACTCCAGATCCAGGAACAGAACATTGTTTGGAATGGCAACCAAATAAAAGTAGGGATCTCAATAGAATAAAACAATGTTTTGTGAATTGCATTTTGTGCAGTGATGTTTTCATTATGTGACTGTGTTGTGACCAGTGTAGTATGCATTCCCTCTTTTGCTTAGGTTCCCTTGTCAGTATGCAGCAGCATTTGTGTCCCAGGTACCAGGAAGGCAATCAGACCTCACTTCCCTATCTGTTGCCATGATTGTGTGGTTTGTACAGCTGGGGAGATTAGCAATCAGACTGGTAAGGAAAGGAACTATCAGCTCAAATTATGTTTAAGAAACTGACCTACAGTTGCAGTGGAAAAGCCACAGAACAGCAGCTAAAGACTTTTTGCCTTTCCTTTAGATGCCATAGAGTGTGTGCGCTGCCACCCTGAGTTCTGGTCCAATGCTGAGAGGACAGCCTGTATCCCCAAACAGGTGGAGTTCCTCTCCTTTAGCGACACCATGGGCATCACCCTGATGGTTATTTCCCTCACTGGCTCCTTCTGCACCTGTGTAGTGGTCTTCATATTCTTCTTTCACAGAACAACCCCCATTGTCAGGGCCAACAACTATAAGTTGAGCTTCCTGCTGCTCTTCTCCTTGACTCTGTGTTTCCTGTGTTCTCTGACCTTCATCGGCCGGCCCTCTGAGTGGTCCTGCATGCTGCGACACACAGCATTCGGGATCACTTTTGTCCTCTGTATTTCTTGTATTCTGGGAAAAACGATTGTGGTTCTAATGGCCTTTAAGGCTACACTTCCAGGCACTAATGTGATGAAATGGTTTGGACCTGCACAGCAAAAGGCAATAATTACCTTTTGTACACTGGTCCAGGTAAGTGCCTCTGACTTTTTATGTGCTTTGATTAGTTAAGGGAGCATTTATTCAGATGTTTCAAAAATACATATTTCTTTTTATGCAGGTAATCATCTGTACGGTGTGGCTGGTTGTTGCTCCCCCCACTCCACGCCAATTGATGCCACGTGAGAGCGCTATTGTCATTCTCTTGTGTGACGAAGGTTCATCCATAGCATTCGGTCTTGTCCTGGGCTACATTGGCCTGTTGGCCTGCCTCTGCCTTCTCTTGGCCTTCCTGGCAAGGAAACTCCCAGACAACTTCAACGAGGCCAGACTCATCACCTTCAGCATGCTCATTTTTTGCACAGTGTGGGTAGCCTTTGTTCCTGCCTACATCAGCTCTCCAGGGAAGTATTCCACAGTCACAGAGGTGTTTGCTATCTTGGCCTCCAGTTATGGACTGCTGGGCTGCATCTTTGGTCCAAAGTGCTACATAATCCTACTAAAGCCAGAAAAGAACACAAGGAAACACATGATGTCAAAAGTTACCACTGACAAATTTTAGGAGATCATCTTTATTCCATGCACATTTTATGGACTTATTTTCTTGTTCACAAATAAATACAATATATATATGTTGAACTCCCTTCTCATCAAAATTTGTGATTTTGTGGGGAAAAAATGTAAGTGGTGGAAGAGACAATATTCTCAAAGTCTCCTGTACTTGAATATTAACTGTTTACCACCAGATGGTAGTAGTGTGCTGTTAATGCTGCCTTCCATCATTCATCATGTCCTATCAGGAAAAGCACAACCATGCTGTCACACACCTTTGCTCTGACCAATAACTGTCAACAATGTCTTTGTAAATTTTCCTGGATACCATTTTCACTCCTATACTACTGTAAATTCTTACCTTTTGGTGTAGTTAAAGATTTAGTTCAACTTTAGCAATTAATTTAATCAGTGGTGTAGAAATAAAGACAGGCAGTATAATCACAGACACAATACAAAAAACAGCGCATCATCAAAAAGAGGTGATGTTATCCTCTGGACCCCTATACAGTATAGTCTGTTTCAGTCCCATATTCAAGACTTGAACCAGATGTTTTTATTTTTACAGCTACATGACACTCCTTTGACGTTCTCAGTGGGAATGTGATGGACAGCTCATTTCTAGATCTGAATGGGATTTATTTGGCAGCAGTGTCCATGCTGATTTGACCTGAGATAGAATGATGAGGCCCAGGGTCTCTGAGGTATGCACTGTGGAAATCTCAGCTGTCATTGGTTAATTAAATCCTCATACTCCAGAGGCCTTTACATATAAACATCACGCCTGGCTGTTCCCTACAATAACAAACTAAAAAGTCAGACATTTTTCCTCCTCTCCACAGCTGCTCTCAGCCTAACATTGATTATCCACCACTGATTGATCTGTTGTTCCTCCCAAGGCAGAGGAATAAATTGCAAGATGGAGAGACATCGGTTCTCTGACGTCCATTGGGGACAGACAGGAGGAAAAGGTGTTGGGAGGGGCAGATGGACAGCAATGTTTTATTGGCACTGTATTACTCAATTTACATTTATTTCCAACCATCACTCTTATTACGCTTTGCATTTTCAACCCCTGTCTGTCCTCCCTCCTGATAGCGATGACTATAAGATTGATTTCTCTTCATAGTGCACAGCCTGTCTTTGTTTCATTTCAAAGATTAATCCTTCAGATTAGAGCACTATTTGCTTGATTTAATTAAGGAAAATAGAATAGATCATCTCCATTCGAGGGGTTAAATAATTTGAATGAGAAAACACTGTGCAGTAATTTCTTCAAAAAAATGATTAGGCCATCAAATTACATGCACACAGACATAAAAGGAAGTTTGTCAAGGCTGTGAAAAATATATTTAAAGAGTGAATGTAGAGAATAAGTCCAGAATTCACTGAAAGCCATTCCTAGAAACACTGAAAAAGGATAAGTTGAGATGTGATGACATAGGTTTGCTGACAGTGCAGAGGAGAACACATTAGGGAAAACTTCTACTTACATACAGCTATTTACACAATCTTGTCATCAATGATTTTTTTTTATGAGGCAAATGCTGGCCAGATGCTTTCCTTTAATGACAAAAGGCATGCCCAGGGACACATGAGGATTTACCTCACCAAAGACAAATGTTAGAGAAGTAATGCAACATACTGTGTCATGAATATGAAGTTGTGACACAATATCTTGAGGTGAAAGGAAGTGTTGGCAGTGATTGGGCTATATACTGGGGTGGATAAAACAACACAAACACCTTAAAATTCAGCAGCCCTGCAGTTATTATTTGGTGCAGAGTGTAATGTTTGAGTTGTTTTGGCAATATCAAAAGTGTTGCTTCAAGTCTTTTTTGAGGAAGTAGTTAGTAAGCAAATATTCTGTTAAGTGTCTTTCAGTTGGTGCTGTTAACAATCCACTTGTGACTTCTGCTTGACAATTATACTACTTTTCCTCCCACCCAATTTTGAAGTGTTTGCAACTAACACCAGCAATTCAGTGGGAAAATCATAATTACAAACGCAGCTAATTGCAGCGTTTGTAATTGTGTGCCTCCTGATTAATTTGCATTATGTGTCAGTTTCAGTCTGACAAGCACCATTTTTGGTGAGTTTTCAAGGGAACATAACTGGCAGAGGTAAATAGAGATCAGGTATCTCTTGCCTGGATTTCTGATGCATTGGTCATGAACACAGAAAAATGATTTAATATGGCAATGTTTTTAGTGTCTGAAAACATTGTGACAACGTGCAAAATAAAGGTTTAGTAAAAGGGAAAAGTATTCACAACTAGATCCTTACTAAGATTAGGCAAGATACAAATAACTCGATATGTGTAAAAAGCCTACAAACTACCTAAAAAATGACCATAAAGTTAAATCAATAGCTCTAGTGGCCTGAAAACAATCTGAACATGAAGAACCATTTAGTGCAGCTGTTAGCCAATTACATCTTACTGTGAGGTACAATATGTCTGTTATCTTCTCCACCTTTGTAAATGCACTAGTGTTACAGATGACAGCATTGGAGGACATGATGTAGCATGAAAGGGTTTTAAAGGAGAAAGGTAAGTGTATATATCAGTGACATTGCATAATCATTATGTATGGCTATACAGTAGAGTTGAGTGAATTACATGTCTTGCACAAATTTATATTATGACCAAAATTCTCTTTCACTGTAATCCTGGCTGTCTGTATTTTTTCCTTCTTGAAACCAGCTCTTTTCAGGTAGCTCATTATCCAACTTTCTTTCACTTATTATGTAGAAAAACTCACAGAGGACATGGACACCATAGAAACTGCTAATGGTCTCTGCCATAATAGCACTATTCACTGGGACCCATGTGGTTGTCTACATTATATAGGGCAGTGAATGATCTGAAGGTCTCAAAAATCCCCTGAAATTGAAGTAGCTGTAGTGATGATGGTTTTTTTTAATGCATATATATCATATATGTAATATATGTATATATGGTATGAGTCAGTATGCTAATCAAATTGGGCACCAGATCCATGTTGGGTGTTCTAAAATGGGAGGACAGATAAGAAATGTGTTGACAGGATGCAATCAAGAGACAGCAATAAAGAGTTTCTCACTGAATAATATGTCTGAGAGCAAACAATTCTCACAGTGTGCAACACAATCGCTCACATATCCGCTGTCTGATGAGTGAATGTTTATGATGGGCTGCCAGGGTGGCACCACACTAACTCATGAGATGATGATATGATGAAATGTTTATTTGCATTTATGCAGACATACATATGCATATATTTTGTTACGGTGCATTCAACAGCAGTGTTTAACAGCTTAGATCGTTATGTGCAGATAACATAAGCACAGAAGAAAAGTGATAATATTTTGATATTGAATATTATTATAATGATAGATACCATACCGTTTTCAAAAGTAGATACTTAGGCAAATTCTATTTTTAATTTAATTTGAATTATTTTATGTCTTCACCTATTGACCATAAGGTGTTGATGTTTCCACGTGTCTGGAGCTGTTTTTTCGTATTTCTCTTTTAGGCCTCAGAAAAAGAATAAAACACTTTGGGGCAAAGATACAGAACAGAAGGCCACAACTTGAGGCCAGAGTGACAAAAATCTCCACTGTGACAGTGTTCTTGTGTGTTTGGCTTCATTATAGATGTCAGGGAGGAAGGCCAGGAGGAGGCTGAGGCAGGCCAGCAGGCCACTGTAGCCCAGAACCAGTGAGAAGCCCACTGCAGAACCCACAGCACATTCAAGAATCATCTCGGGTCCCCAGTTGTCCAAAATGTCTCTTTCTGCAGGCTGAGTAGGAACCAGGGTCAGCCACAGAACACTGATCAGCACCTGGGGAAATAAGGTTGGGCCAGGAAAGGGAGAGAGAGATGTTAAGTAAAAAAAGAAAAAAACTGAAGCAGACATCATAGAAATCCAAATCATAAACAGAAAGCCGTCGGAACCCGCTGGATCTTGAACAAGTCACTGAATATCTATTTGTATAACTGACCCTGTCCTCATATGGAGGGGGGTGAGAAAAATACAATGTCATACATGAATCCTTACAGTAATGCATAACATTAGAATTGCTGCGTTAAACACAGAATCACCTGTAACAGGGTGCAGATGGAGATGCCCAACCTCTGCTGAGCAGGACCCACCTAATGCATCAGGTTCCGTCCCGGCAGCATGGAATGAAAGGCCACCAGAACCACCACGGTGCGGCCCAGCAGGCAAGAGATACACAACGCAAAGCTGATTCCAAACAGCATATGTCTCAGCATAGAGGACCACTTGAGCGACAGCAGGAACATGAAGCTCACGTCTGAGTTGTTGGCTCACACCTTAAAGCAGGGGAGGGATTTTGAAGTAAGAAGACACAGGGATAAATTACAGCATGGTGTTGGATGTGGTCTTTTTTAATTTTGATGTAAATGGATCTGGAAACTGCAATATCGTTAAACCATTATTCTCTTAGCATGATGAAACTACAATGTAATACCCTCTAAAATGTGGGATGGTGCTATACACCAAAGGTGTGTGTCAGTAGCACAGGAAGGTGGAAAATGTGGCCGCTGTCAGTGCTGCCCCAACAGCTTAGATGATGGAGAGGACGATTCCCATGGTGTCATTGTAAGAAAGAAAATCCACCTGCTGGGGAATGCTGACTGCGTGGTTTGAGTTAGACCAGAACCGATCAGGGCATCGAATACACTCCACTGAGCCACAGGTAAATCTGAAGGTGCTGTTATTCTCTATTATTAATGTTAAATAGTACACTAGAGTTAAAATCCAAAAGTCAGTTCATTAAAAGCTGAATCCCAAATCTGCCAAAATCATCATCTGCAGACACCAGCCCAACCCAAGTCCATCCCATCAAGTGCAGCAGCTCAGCCCTGGCCCGCGCTTGTGCAGCATTGCTGGGCATTGTGCGGAAGAAGAACGGGTACCTCCTGTTATCACTCAAAGACACACAGGAGGCTAAGTAACTCACCTGTGAAAAATAAGAGTGGTTATTAGACAATTAGAGACAGACAAGGAGACAGGAAGCTAGTTTAAAAAGTGATTGACAGTGAATAATGAAAACAGAAACAGACACATAAGTTGAATTATACTCAAGTAGTCCCAACAAGAAATGTTATCCTTTGCATTTTACCTATTTTGGAGCAGTGAGTAGCTACTGTGCAGTGCCCAAAAAACAGCTCCACATTTTTAGGCTTTTGTCAAAGGCAATTGTGGGAACACCTCTAATACCTAACATTTAGGTCTTTGGTTTGGAGGTAAACAGGAGCAGCCAGAAGAAACCCACCTGAAAACATAGACAACTAGCAAACTGAACAGTTAGACCAAGTTAGACCTATTGGGGTTTGAACCCATGTGCTTCTTCTTGTGAGGCATCAGTGTAAGACTGTGCAACCCAAACACAAATGTGCAAGAAGATGAGAGAGCCATATGGTACTGTAATACAATATCAGAAATACTTCACAACAAAACTAACAAGCACATGAATCATTATTATGTTTGCAACACATCAATTATCCTCACCATGGGGATATCAAACACCCCAAGGGTGTTTGCCACAACAATGGAGGCTGAAGTGCGTCCATCACCATCAATAACTAGCACAGTAGGCACAGATCCACATTCTGAGTTTGCCAAATGAACTTTCTGTCCAGTTACCATAGCCATGGCTGCTAACAGAGTGGTGCTCTCTGCTAGGTAAGTATCAGCTGCCAGATAGCCGAGGGTGAAGTTGGGCAGGAGGTCTGGATTATTGTTAATTTCCTCCACTGCAAAGATCATGGCCTGAAGCCAGCGATACTCTCGCTCGATAAAACTGCAGCAGGTGAAGCACAGGAAAATAATAGCACGAAAGACGAACATCAGAAACCAAGACCTATGATGACAGAGTCTATTAAACACGGAGTTAGTTCAGCTAAACATGTTCAAGAAAAGAAAATATTTAATTGTTCAAATTCTTACATTTCACAGGAAGCATTAACCTTCTCACTCTTAAATCCCAACTCAGGCTGTGGTGCCTTCACATGAACAGGGAACAAGCCCTCGATGACTACATCTCCTGCGTGATAATTGCTACCTGGAATAGACTTACAAGGCTCCCCTCCATAAACCCCCTGGATCATCCCAGCGAGGCAGCAGAGGAGCAGAGCACAGATATGCATCACTTGGAAGATAGAAGCGCAACCAGGGAAATCCAAAGGAAGGACAAAGTATAAAGTGCGTTGATTAGTTAACACATGAGACACAACATTTAAATACAGTCAGATTTCTGTTTTTGTTGATGAAACAGAGGGCTGTTTAACAGTTTGGCAATATATTTTGCAAATTAAGTGTTATTCTATTTTCTGCACAAAACACAAATGCATACCTCAACTCGGTTTTGGACACTTACTTTGAGCAACAGAGGAAGGAAGGAAGGAAGGAAGGAAGAGGAAGATGATGCATTTGTTATACAGAAATCACTGCCACATGGGAGGGAAATCAGACTGTGGCTTAGCAGGAGGAGAACATTAGTTTGTTATTTAAGAGAGAGAGCAGAGGGTACAGTCATTTGGAGTTAACACAGTAATGGAGCAAAACCCACATGTGTTCATTCAGATCGCCTGGGATAGCAGTTTCAAAATAAATAATGCCATTGAAATTTCTATTATCTTAATATGAGATACTGTAACTTATGGCATAAGCAACAGCCTTTCTCTCATTGTTGCACTTATTTTGAAGGATTATACAAAACACCTGAGGAAATTCTGGATCTTTAATGGCCATCAATAGCTGAACTCTTCAGTGATAGCATGGGTTGGGTAATGCCACGTAATTATGCAATTTGACCCCATATCGCTCAAATCTCACCATACTGATGATGGACTTTATGTGGGCATGTGAGTGTTCTTGAGGAGATGTACAAATAGATTGGAGAGGCCTATTAAAGATGAAAAAGGTTAGAGGGAGAAAGAGAGAGCTGTCATTTTCAGGAGCAGGCCCTGTCAGTGACAAGTGTTCATCTAATTACACCATGAGTGTCCTCTCTTTTTCGTTTTCTCTTTCTTCCCTTCCTCTTATTCTTCCTGTGCTCTCCACTTTCTACACCACCTGATCTCCCTCTTCCTCTGCTCTTCTCCTTTAGCCTTTGTGGGTCCTTAAATAGTCTCAAGTAATAATTACCTCTCCTCTCCTTTCTTCTCCTCTCCTCTCCTCTCCTCTCCTCCTGCCTGCCCTCTCCCTAGCCTTTAAAGGAATAGTTTGACATTTTGAGAAATATGCTTATTCACTTTCTTGCAGAGAGCTAGATGAGAAGGATGATACTACTCTCATATCGCATATCGTTCAATATGAACCTTCAATACAGTATAAGGCTACAGTCAGCAGCCAGTTAGGCTGAAAACGGGGGAACACTTGGTAGGCAGACTTTGTTATCTTCGGACAGAGCCAGGGTGACTGTTTCCCCCTGTTTTCCCCATCTTTACGCTAAGCTAAGCTTCAAATATATATGAGAGTGGTATCAATATTATCTAACTCTTGGCAAGAAAGTAAAGAAACAAAAGACACTTAAGCTATGCTTAAGTGTGTGTGGGGGTGGGGTGGGGGGGGGGGATTGGGTGTGTGCTCTGACAGATGAAGGCGCTGCTCACTTCTCCATTTAGTGTTTTGTTTCTTTGGTTCCTTGTTTTGTTTCTTTCTTTTGAGGATGGAGGTCTGGTAGTCTTCGGTAGTTTTCGCGACTTTGTTAGTATAGTTTATGCACTATTTTGGTAGGTTAGGGAGGGCAAGTTCTGGGTCCGACGGCCCGTTATGTGGCTGGCCCAGTCTTCCCCCATCCTTCTGTTATGTTTGGCCAGGCCTCCAGACTCCCATAGTTTTGGTTGATGTGCAGTATAATTTGGTTTATTAATGAAATCTGTTTTTGTTTAAACAAACTAATCCTCGGGAACGGCGTCTTCTGTATATGTTGCTGGTCACATGGTTGAGCCAAATGTTTGAGTTTTTGGTGGTGGCCGTAACACTCATAAAACTGAATTTAGATCAGATGCTGGTGAGTTTTATTTGTTTTCCCATAGCTCTGATATTGACCTAACTGAAGAAGACCCAGTATACCCTCTAGAGATAAAGTTGCTATCCCCAGCTGAAGCAGCTCCTCTAGGGGGATACAGGAAGAGGAGCCCAGGGCCTAGCATAGCTGGGACCAGGTCCACAGAGGAATGGCGGGAATGGCCTCACCTCCAAAAGATGAGTAAGTTTCTGTCAGTAGCCTAATATAATGCTTTTTGTGAATGTTGACGAGAGAGGAACAGACTAGCAAGTTAGATGGGACCGATGAAGGGCTAAGGATGGATTTAATTTCAAGTCCACCAGATTTGTTCCACCCTTCCCTGCCGGATGCCAATGTCAACTCTTCACAGCATGGAGCCTGGCATTGCACCCATCACAACAAGAAAATTGGAGCAGAGAGAGGTGCCATATCCAAGAGAGGTAAGAAACCCACATTCCACCCAGATGATTGAGGCCAAAAATGACCCATAGTTTGTATGAATAAATCTTTCCACACCCTCCCAACACTTTGTTTATATATTTGTCTCTCTAGATGTGGGTCCAACAGCTTCGTCCCACAATCTCTTCCTTGTTCTGCTGATCGTGGGATGGATTGCTGGCTGCACAGCTGTTGTCTACTTTGTCTTCATTTTTGCTTGGGTACATGATTCCACCGTTAAAGTACATTATATGCTTGTATATACATAAATCAGTGTATAAACAATACAGTTGTGTCCTCCACATTTAAAGATGTGTCTGTATATGCCTAAATGAGTTTATTTTGTTTATTTTATTTATTTTTTGTATTTTTTAAGGCTCATTGCATAGGCCTGGTGAAGAAAGCACAAAGTACCTCCAATATCAGACCAGTTTAATTTCATGAGGCAAAACATTTTGTTAGGCTACATGTACACTCCACTTTAATCAGCATCCTTCATTCATTCAGTGAATAATAGCGTGTAAAATAAATAAATACTTAAGAATAGTAAATACTGCTCATTTTTCAAAACTTACCAGCCAGACTGCAGCCTCACCCTGTGTTTATTCTACTAATGGATTTTGATTTTCTTTCTTTGGCAGAAAAGAGGTGTGCGAGGAAGACATTGAATTCATCACAGAAATTAAGTTCTCCTTCCAGGGAACACAGGGAAGAAAAGATCCTCATTATGTCTTCAAATTTTATATTACATACACACTGTCAGATATTTCATGTGGAAATGCTGGTTTCAAAGTGAGCAATGGATTTCAATGGATCTCTGCCATGGTCCAGTGGTAATGATGTTTCGCTCTGCAATATCATTTGACAAATAATAGTATGTCCTATTATAAATTATTAAAATAAACATATTTCTGTGATTTTTCTCCCCTTCAATTTATATCATCTTCTCTACACTGTGAATTATAACCCTTTTCGGCATCATGGATTGAAATCCATTAACTCTACCATCAAAAAGATGTCCTAATGAGAACACCCAGCTTTTTCTATGATACGTTTCAGTTTTTGTGTATTCAGGCTGCTGCACTTCACTCAGCAGAGCTCTTCAGAGCTTAAGTAGAAAAAAACAGACAGTGTTTTGTAACTAAGAGGTAGTAAAATGAGGAATGGATATACCTGACTGTGTGTGTGTATTCATGTCAAACTACTGGGCATCAAAAATATTGGGTGTTAGGACTGGCAATGTTGTTGCCATGGCTACCACAAGTCTTTTTTTATTTTGAGTAGTCTCGCACTCTCATAGGATGTGAAGAGAAAAACAATGGAAAGAAAATTGGGTGGGGAGCTGCACTTTCTTAAACACTTTTGATTGTTATGTGCAGAGTGGGGGGATTTTTTGCTCATAATCTGTTTTATCAAACCCAAGCACTTAATGAACTCAAGATTAAAGTTGAATTAAATAGATCCTCAAAAATTTTAGCCAGAATTTGGATGTCAGCTATGCAATCGAGCGATTAATGTTTGCCCAACATTGCAGCTCATAACTTGTCATTACAGCTGAGCCTCCAAATCTGTAATAGTAGCGCTGTCAGCTGTAAGTAGCATTTTGAAGTCTGCATTTAATAACAGGGAATTAGATTGTCTGGTTGTGACTGCAGGTTGTGTCACATCCACTTTCTAGTAAGCAGGAGGTGTAAGCCTTATGAGCCTGCACAGGCCAAATAAGCCCATACATGTTGAACATGTGCACCAGATGCAAACATCAGTCTGACAGGGTAATGAGGTTGAGATGGAAACTTTCTGTACCACAGCAATGCAATAATGTTAATAGAAACACGTGTGATCCAACACGCATGTTCGTGCAAGTAAACATGCTAACACATACAGTCACTCTCACTCATACACATGCACACACAAGCTTGTATTAAACACACACATGACTATTAGGATCAGGATGTTTGTAACTGGTAGAATAATTATGTGTTTAGGCTGTTGACGTGCCTAATCTGTTTACTTCAATAGCAGCAAAACAGTACCTCTCACTGCCACACACACACACACACACACACCCCTAACCCTTGCAGCCAGCCTCAATTTGGCATTTGTGTCCTTAAATAGGTCAACATGGTGCTGTGTAACAAGATGTCTTCCAGGTGTGGTACATTAACTATGTGTGTCTACTATTTACATTTCATGTTTATTGCCATACTGTTTGCACAGTGGAATGGTGGAATGCACTCCTTTGGTGAAAATATGGAAAATACGTGATTAGGACCCAAAAGTGAACAATGTTCCATCCTAAGATGGAGCTAATGGGCCAAGGCATTTTTGTTTCAAAGCCCAGGAGTGTTGAGGGCAAAGACAGGTCTAATTTGGTCTTGAACTTGTTTTTGGGACCGCAAAAAGTGCCCTGCATGTGAATCTGATGTTCTTCAATGACTCACAGGGAATTTTCAAGTTGGTTATAACAGTAGCTTTAGGCCAGATCCAACTGTGCTTTAAAAGAAATCAATAAAACCTTAAAATAAATTCAGATACAGAAAGCCACAATTGGAGTAATGTGATTTTGTTGTGTAACTACAGAGCTGCTACATTTTGATGTAAGAATTACAACCAATTGCAGACGTCAGCAGATTAAAGTACGAAAGACTTTCTTCAGTTAATTGGAGAAGTAAGATTGCGTGTCTCTCTTTAAAAAGCTGAATTTCTCCAAACATCTGCAAGTTTATGCCTCTGTGATATTCTTTAAGAGTGACTCATCATTTTAGACAACAACAATGATGCAAGAAACTACTGAACTACTGTGCTTATGGATTATTTAGCCTAACAAGAGTATAAAAATCGAAAGCAAAATGAAGCCTAGAGAAGCCCCACAGAGTCCTGCATGTCAAAGAAGTGGCATTTCCCATTGTGGCAGAAAATGTGTTATATCAGCTGAACCAATTAAGTGCTGTGACCTTCACGCCAGTCCCGAACTTTAAGAAGTTAATCAAAATTGCATAGTCCACAGTGTCCCTGACTGTAAGATGTAAAACTAATGAAATTGATCTCTCACCTGTCTGCTGCTAAAAGAGCATCAATGGTTACTTTAATGGCGACAGTCTCTATAACTGCACAATACCCTCAATCCATTCTTCTTAGATAAAAGCTGTCATTATTGGGAATTGAGGGATTAATGCTCCTATTTGTGGGGATGAGGTTGAACTACTGCATGATTAAATAAGAAAAGAAAACGGTAAGTGCACTGCAGTAGCCTGGTCAAACATGTGGAGGAAAAAAAGCATGAATGACTTTCTCCAGATTGCTAAATTATGCAAATGGCGTCAGTGAGTACCTGTGTCTTGAAGTGCAAGCAAACATGCAGTGAAGAAATGAGATCCAATGCAGAAACCAACAAATGGTTTATAGTTGCCATTTTAAGGAATAAAACTGTAATCCTTAAATTAAAATTGATCTTATATTTTTGATTTAAGTAAACGTTTGTACTGACTCAATCACCACATGCTTGGCTGAACAGCACAGATATTTTGACAAACCACAGGATGTCACTGTTTTACATTAATTATAGAGTGAGCACATATACAGGCTCAAACAGGAGATATTCTGAGATAGATCTAGTGAAACTTGCAGTCTCTAGATTTTCACTATCAATTGATAATGGTAAGTTAATTAATAGAAAACATCATTAGTCATGACTGTAATGTTTATGTATTTTCAATAAGCTTTTGGTTCACTGTCTGTCTTTGAATGTTCACAGGTAAATTTCAGCATTTTTAGTATAAATATTGATTATTTGAGGCTCACTGTGTCGCTTGGGGTTACATCAATATTTGTAATGTACAGTATGTCATATCTGACAGGCATACCACTAGGTGTACAGAGTGTCACTTATTTCAAATACATAAATCCTTGACGTGTCAAAAAAGACTATAAAAGGTGTACTGTTTTCTTTGCTGCCTGTGCACTCAATAAGTAAAAGCAATGTGTTTTTAAATACATGAAGTCAATTGATTTATGTATTAAATCAAAGCATCAATAACAGTGAGACTTTTGGATGGGAATAGGACAGAATGAGTATTGGTATTAAAGCCCTGGCAATATAAACTTTCTACAGAAAATTCTGCCTCTTTAAAATCAGAATGGGTGGTTATCAGTGGCCTTATGAGGCCTAATGAGAGCACAGTGAGAGTGCACTTCACAATAAGAGCTCATTTCAAATCAAGTGTGCAATAGCACAGTGCCCACTCTAATTACCTACCTGAAACACTTTCTCACTTATGATCCTAATACATAATTTCCACATGTATGTGTGTATGTGCACGTGTGCTTTTGTGCACGTGTTCCTTAAGGTGTGCATGTGGTTTGTGTGTGCACACGTTTGTGTTGTGCTCCCCTTTCATACACCTCAGTCACCACACACTGACAGGAATTCCAGAGACCGCATGCCCCCTCCAACCCACGCACACACACACACACATACCACTGGACCCACTGTTAGGGTCGCCCAAAGGGCACATGAAGGAAAACTGAGTCGTTTTATGACTAGCTGGCAACAGAGGGGAGCAGAACTTTGTATTGAGAGCAAAAACAAAAGACGGTCCAGCAGGGGTGACTTTATAAAAACTGACTCCAAGATCAGAGGTTTAAAGTGCAGAGCTGTTAAATATGTTTTTTCCACTGACAGATATATTTTCAATCATGTCATGGTTCTTATTTATATTAAGTTTAAAAGCTCCAAACATCTCCAATGCTCAGTGTAACTTCAGGACAAAACCTCAGCAGTCTATAGTGTACAAAGTGCAAAACACTCTGTTCAGCCTCCCAGGAACATGCTGAGGTGTTGTAATGTTAGCTGTGATGTTAGCAAGCATAGCTGCTAATGACAGGGATGGTGAGAGCACGAGGAAAGTGGGTGGTGTGAACCTTCAGTTATTTGCCAAAGTGCTACCAGCTTGCGAGAGCAAAAGGGGAAGCCAGGCAGTAAATAAGCAATTGCAATTGATATTCAGTTGAAAACAATACTTGAAAGAGTCTCAGAGAGGTGAAAATAAATTCACACAATCACACAGACTTGTTTTTATACTTTGACCATACATGAAATCAAGTATGGAGAATAAGTGACCAAATTAATATTTGAAAAAGGTGTAAGAAATGCAGTCCATAGTTGATGTTTCAAGCCAACCTGTTTGACTCTGCCACACTGGTGACATTTTGTGGAATGCAGAGTAAAACCCAAAAAATGCTGTTTGCTCCACCAATCAGAAGTAGTGTATTCATATTAGAGATGTTTAGTTGTAGGTTGAAATATATTAAATAATTAAATATGTTATTAAAAATGTTTTTAAAGATGAAGCAATAAATAGTAAAATACAGGTCACGAACTTCCCAACTTTACTTTTGTGTGACCAAAAGAAGAGAGAAAGGTTAGACTTGTACTTTACTTTGTGATCAGTAAGTCATGAGTCATTTACTTTTGTGCATTTGCACAAGTGTGTGTTGGTTCTGGCCCATGTTACACTCTCCCATTCCTCAAGATATTTTTGATACTTGGCTTCAAAGTTCGGCCATATTTCTGGTGCTTCTACTTGGCACCCCTGTCCTATACATCCTGTGTGTTATAATTCTCTTTTACCCATGAACTTCTTGAAGTGTTTTTTTTTTTTCTTATTCCCTGTACATCCCTGTTTGCCTCTCCAGTTTCAGCCTGGGTATAAGCCATCCTCATGCCAGGAAATGTGCTTGCTGGTTCATTGCAGCATGGGGTATATTTACCAGTAGGCAGCTCGGGAGCAGCCATAAAGATATTGCACATTCATTTGTTTGCATCGTGCCTTTGATTAACTTCACACTTTAACCCAGTGTTTATACTGTAGGTCCAATTAGAGGGGAAATAGTGTGGCTAATGCTGCATTTAAATTAACTTAATGTTTTTGGTTTTTTCCTGTCTCTGTGGAAATTACAAAATTAAACTAAACCCCCATATTCCTAATACGCCCCTCAAGTCAATAATACTGTATGAGTTTAACAGAATGTAGGAATATCTCTATAGTTTATCCTTCTTTAAGAACATCACAGACTGCACTCTAGGTGAAGAGCAAATGGAAGCTGCTGGAGAATTTCTACTTTGATGTAGAACATTTCTACAAGATTTCTATTATGTAAAGTCTGCTCAGAAAAAAAAACGTTAAGTCAAGTCAGTAGGACCAAGTTTTCTGTACACTCATATTCTTATGCAGTGCACAAATTAAATCCAACATTAAAAAATGTTTCTCATTTTGAGGCCAAAAATAACCACCAATGCTTGAGATGTAATGTACCATTTCTTTGTTTCAGATTTAAGAGCTTACATTTATAGTCTGTTTCAGATGCTAAAACAACACATACACACACAAATACACACACAAACCTTGTAGGACAACTCGCCTGCAGGCTCAGCGTGTTATTTAAAGATTTATTTTGAAAGAAAAAAATGCTCCTCAAGATGATTATCAGTCATTATTATAAAGTATCTAAATACAGGCAACTGAGGTATATCTGTCTTTCTACAGGTGGAGTGTGTGTGAGAGAGAGAGAGGCAGAAACAAAGAAAGCCTGAGGAAGGGAGCGACAGTGACAGAGAGACAGCTTGCACAAACAATGATATAATAAAACACAGGGAAACAACAATGTATAAAGGCTGGACATGGAGGGTGTTGTATACAGTCTGAAGAAGTGGTCTACATGATCATTGCGCATCATTCATTGCACTAATTTCTGTATAAAAGGCAAAGGCAAAAAATTCAATAATTAACAACCACACAGCCTCAGTTACAATACAACGAAGAAAATAAAGGCATACAAAATGATGAATCCTAAACAGGGATCCAATACAACTTTCTGCATTCAGAAAAATGCATGCACTTTTAAAAATGTTCATTAGGTTCTAACAAAGACGTAGCCAACATTCCTTCGAAAGCTTAATTATATCATCTGTCAACTGACTTTTGCTTCAATGTGTAAAAAAATCATAAAAAAAAAGATGGGTAATACGGCACAATTCATGTGATTAAACCAAGCTCAAACTGAGAAATCACATGGCCTTTTATAAAGGAATAGTTCAACCTTTTGTCAAATACAGCTTTTCACTTTCTTGCCAAGAGTTAGTTGAGAATATTGATACCACTCTCATATCAGTGTTGAATATAAAGCTATAGCCAGGACAATGTTAATTTAGGGAAAACAGCTATCCTGGCTCTGTCCAAAGGTAAAACAAATCTGACTACCAGCTCATTTAAAGCTCCCCAATTAACATGTTATATTTTGTTTGTTTAATCCATTAAAAAATGGAGGGGTAAAGACCCCAAGTCCTTAAGTCTTGTCATCACCATTAGGTTGCCAGGCAGCCAGCAAGGACTCCAGAAAGTCACCGCTACTGGCCAAGAAACAGTCTGGCACATAATGCTCCCATAAAACCACAACTTCTTGTTTTTACACTTTGTTTTTTGTACTGATTAAACAAATTAAGTAATTAAGAAGTAACATGGTAATTAGTGAGCTTCAGAGGTGCTGGTAGACACATTTTCTACCTTTGGACAGAGACAGGCTAGTTGTTTCCAGTCTTTATGCTGAGCTAAGCTAACTGGCTGCTGGCTGTAGCGTACAGACATGAGAGTGGTATCGATCTTCTCATCTAACTCTCGGCAAGAAAGAAAAATAAGCATATTTGTGATAAATGTTACATTTGATGTTACATTTGATATAATTTGTTCTCCCGCGAATACACATTCAACCTCTCGCACACAGTAGCACAACAGATCATGTAAGGCATACCAGTTTGCTTTACAAACAGTCGGCAGCGATCATAATGACTTAGAAAGACTGGAAAATACATAGAGACATACAGTACATCCACACAGGAACACACATGAGGCTCAGTGAACGTATAAAAAGGGTGGTGTCTGTCGATTGTCAGCTCAATGATTCATGACCAGCTGTCATCTTAAAGGCGAAAACTTCATTTTGGTTTATATGACATACTGCAAATAAACAGCAGCCGCCTGTCAACTGCAGTTGAGTCATTAACATTAAATATAGAACAGTATTGTGTAATATGTGATTACGGTTAAATATTTACTGGTCTATTCAACAAAATAAATTCTGATTTTCTGTAATAAATTACCTAATCTAGTTCTACGCATTAACAAAGAGTACATTACGAGTACATTGTAGAGTGTATCAGCATGTAGATGAAGGCTGAAACCAGCTGAGGTTTTATAAGAGGCATACAGCTCAGTCCCACATACAGTACAGTGGTTCTGCCCTGTTACATGTGTATTGTGTGAGTGGGTGTGTGGTGTATTCATATGCCAGTGGGTTTGAGCACATTTGTCTGTCTGCCCCTCTCTTGCCAACTACTTGTACAGTATTTTGACTGAAACACACACACACTCATATACACATTGGCAGACTCACAAATGATGAGTAAAACAAGAGGAAAATGGAGAGAGGAAAAATAAAAACACAAGGAGTGATTGTATCCAGTGAGTAGCAGAATAATCAGGCTGGTTGAATGAACTACAGTATCAGATTCGGAGAGACAGCGCTCCATCTGTCCGTGAGGGTACAGTTAATTGTTTTCCTTGGAGGAAGGCATACTGCAGTGTCAGTCCACCAGCCCTGGTCCATCCAGTAAAGAGCTACGTGGAGCTTCCACTTCCCTGTAGCCCCCCACGAGTGCGGGGAGAGGTACTATAAAGGGATGGGGACGACCAACATCAGAACAGTCCCCATCCCAGAGGTCTGTGGATCACCACACACGGCAGATGTTGTCAGGGACCATGTAGCTGCTCTTGTTGCAGTTGAATGCTTTGGAAAATTCTGGGAAATTCTGAAGGGAGCCCAGTACCCTGTATCACATACAGAGGAGATTAGAAGGTTACTTGAAATTGAAATTTACATGGCATGTCTTTTTCTCAACATTTTAAAATGTTAGCCACTATTGTAATTTCCTGCCCTTATCCCCAAGCACATGGCTGATTGATGTAAAGGAAACACTGTTGGTTTGAATTTACCTGAATTTCCCTGGACTGTGTACATCTACTTTAATGGAATTAACAGCTTGCTCTGGTCGGTGTGTTCCACACCACACCTGGAAAAGACAGAAGTTAGGATGCACTGCATTACGCCAATACACATCACTTTCAATATACTGTGCTGTTTCCATCCATCCATCCAATCCTCAAATGGTCCATCCACCCAATCATCCATCCATCCAGTCATCCATCCATCTATCCTTCCATCCATCCACTCAACCATCCAATCAATCATCCATCCATCCACCAAATTATCATCCAGCCACTAAATTATCCATCCATCATTTTCCACCAATTACCTGAGCAAAGTTTAGGAAGAAGAGTTGATCATGGGAAAGGTCAATGCCAGGCAGTGGTGGCTCTTCTCCATGTACCTCGACATAGTTCTTATAGGCCTGCAGAATAAATAGAAGACAAATGTTCTCATCTTATCTCACAGCTGTTACAAAAATATATAAAAAATGGCTCAAAATGAATTGTTAGTGATTATAAAAACCTATTAGTAAATGTACTTTATATGCTTCATAATACCATTTCTGACTCATTACTATTCAATGGTAAACTTGGAAAATAAGCAATAAACCAAGCATGTTACATTTTAAATACATTGTTCAAGTTTTACAGTTATTATTCTGTTGTCTAAAATGTCTAATCTCTGAGGAACTGCCTGTGAACTCCTTATATAGTATCTGACTGGGTTGAAACTGACGCAGTGGGAGATTTTAAGTGTTGGGCTGTTTGGTGAATCACGTGTATGCTAATAATATGTGTTGTTTTGGAAACAGTCTGGTCAACTCTGAATTTATTGCAACAATTAGAAAGTTGCTGCAGCACTTAAATTATAGTATACAGGTACTGTAATGTATGTTGTCTGTTTGAGATCTTGTTATTCATCAAGGAAATCAAATCTCCACTTGGCCTTAATAAAAAGCAACAAAATTGACAATGTAAATGTAAATAAATATAAATACTCGTATGACATCATGGTTGATTTAAAATAGGAATATTTGTTATCTCGTATTGCATTCAAATCTTCGAATGCCCTTTCTCTGTTCACCTCTGGTCAAAACTGACGAAATCAGCAGCAACATCATGTCCTACATCGTGTTTACAATGCTGTAGCTAATGAGCCAGTCAGTGACCTGGCAAAATGACACATCTATTAATGTTGCAAGCAGACGACAATAATAAAACACAGACTGAATCATATCCTCTGTCATCTGTAAACCAGGGCTCTTAAACCGAGTTTCCTCCTTTGTTTTCAGGCTCATTACCTGATATGCCTGTCGTATCCCTCCATTGTCAGCAATGTTCTCCCCGAGGGTGTTGTTACCATTTAACTAGAGAGGGGACATAAGGAGAGAGAGCACAAAGATTGGCAGGGGAAAAGAACAGAGGGAGACAGTAATTTTTCCTCTGTATTTCAGCAAATCAAAAATACCACTCTTTGGGACACAAGCAATCATTTTCCCAGGGGATAAAAGACGCATTGTTCAAAGCAATAGGACAGAGGCAGAGGGACAAAGAGAGGGAGAGGGATTGATATGTCAACACAAAATATTAAAGACACCTGAAGCAGAGAAGAGATGAGCCTGCAAAACTGCGGGAAAGATGGAAATGGTTAGACTGGCAAAGGTAACCAGTAAGCAAATAAATGAGACAAAAAGAAAGGTTTGGGATAATGTTTGAGAAAATGCTGCAGTAAATTCTATAAAAACTTTGAAACACGAGGAAAGAAGAAGGGGAAAGATTGTCCACCAGGACATACATGAAGTCCATTGGCCAGGTCCCAGGAGAAGTTGCCATACTGATTGACGATGCACTTTGACAGGTCCAGGAACCTCTGTGTGGAGTCTGGTGTCCACCAGTCCTTCAGGTCACCATCCTTATCATAGTTACGACCTAAAACAAGAGACCAAAGCATGAAAGGTTGGCTGGCTGGATTTGATCAACAAGAAAGAAAAAATACTTCTCTATGCCCAAACAACCATTATCTTGTTAAGCGATGTCAATTACATGTTTCCATTCCATTTCATTTGTTTCCATTGTGTTCCTGGGTGGCTTGCAGTTGTGGATATCAGTATGAAAGAGAATCCTGTCATCTTTGAGACTGAACATAATAACTTCACATAAACCAATGAAAATGAGTGCGGTGAAAAATGATCTGAGGCAGCAGGCAGAAATGGCACTTCAAAACATTTTCTTCTGAAGTGGTACCAGTTACAGAAAAAAACTCCCTCTGGGAGGAAAAGAGAGCAACAGCGTGGAAAATCATACCATTGTCATCAAAGCCATGTGTGATCTCGTGACCGATTACCATGCCGATGCCACCATAGTTGAGAGATTTAGCCTGGCCTTTGCTGAAGAAAGGTGGCTGGAGGATACCTGCAGGGAACACTGACAGCAGGGGTAAACAAACAGAAAAACTAAATAGGTTTGTCTTTACAAAACTTTACAATATGTAGAATTTTAAATACTTGGACACATGAATGTTTGAAACTGAATGTATTAGCATGTGCTCATGTGAAAATACCTATTTGGTTTTTGCTGGATGAGTAGAAGGCGTTAACAACAGCAGCTCCAGTTACCCACCTGTAGATGACAAGGAAGGTAGAATTAAAGAATATTAGAGTAAGGAGCACTATAGTGCAGCACAACTCAAATTCAATGAAAGATTTTAAAATTAACCTGTGGTTAACAACAAGCTAATATTAGAATTCCTGCTGTGCTTAGTGGAAGGCTGAAGTGTATCTAGGAGTTTGTGTGGGAGAATGTGAATGCACTGTGCTAAATGCAAGATAGTGTGTCACAACACAAGCACCACAAGCGAATAAGTCATTTATTATTAGTGATTTAAATACTTAAAATTGTAACTTTGAATTGCTACACATCTAGAATAAGCATGTTTGCTGAGCATTGATTTAATTCTGTCCCCACGGGGAATCTTACTCCTCTTTGTTGACTTTGACTCTGAGTTTCCGCAGGCGTTTCTTCTGCACATACTCCAAGTTCTGTAAGATGTTTTCAAAGTACTCCTCTGCACTGTAGCTCAGCTAACACCAACACACAGACAGAGAAACAGGAGGATTAGCCGTGTTGAGCGCTATCAACACTTGGTCATATATTCTCCAGCAAAACTCATAAAAGCCAAGAATTCACTTAGATGTTTTCATAGAACTGATATGCGGCTACAAATGAACCCACCCTGTATTCTGTTACACAGCTTTTTAGTCACTCACATCTTTGTACTCATTGTTAAGGTATTTGTCATCCATGATGTTGTCAGAATAGCCTATCCGTTCCCGAATAGCTCGGGCCTACAGAAAAGTAGAGGAGAAAATTTCAACAAACATCTTTGTCATCACATATCCTAAAAATCTGAATACAATGCAATTCAATGCAATGAAATACAATACACTTTTTATAATAACCAATACCTTCTCCTCAGCTGCTTTCTTGGTCTCTGCATCCATCCAGGTCAGGTCATCAAGGTTACTAATGAACACTTCCCGAATGTCTTTAATCATCTCCACCATCTGATGCCCACACACACATACACACAAAGAGACACAGGTCACAAATATGTCACTGATGTAACAATGAAATGTATATCATGAAAGAGCCTCGACAAATTGTAAATAGTGTGGGAGTTTTTCTCATAAGGTCTGCAGAGAGGATCCAGTGGAAAGCACAAAAAAAAAATTCTCATTATCATATTGTGCAACATAGTCATAAAAACATACTTCCCTGAACCAGACGTCATCATTACATAGTCACATATCAATGTAGAAGTACTCAGTGGTTACACTTCCTCTGTGTTGGAGTTTTACTGGTAGTGTAATAATGTTTGCGTGATTAATACGACAAATCATCAACTACTTTTGTGTGTGAATAAAAGGAAGTGAGGCAATGGTAGAATTGCATCATGTTTAGTGACTAAAAGTGCCAATTAAACCTATGGTATGCAAAAAAGTTATGAGGACATTTCTTGTTGTCTTAGAAATTCTTTACAGTAGATGTTTGCTGTACTGGCTTCAAATTTGCAGATGCATTATTGATAATGCTACCAATTTACATTCTGTATTTTAAGACCTTTAAATATTTAAATTTACTTATAGATGCATCCAGCAGTTTTCGGTTGGATTTTGTCTCACTGATATAATCCAGAGCCTTATAACTCTAAATTATAGAAGAGGCTTATTTCACCATCACTACAATATATTAAATAAACAAGTTACACTATTCTTATTAAGCAAATAAGTGTGTGTAACTAAACAAATCTTTCTATGCCAGCATACTTGTCTTCACATAACACATTGGCACTGTAGTTGTATCAAGATAATGAAATTTTCTATTTTTATATGCAAATTCACATAGCAGGATGCTCCAAAATCCACATAAAAGCTCAGTTTTCAGTGGGAACCTGTGGTGTAAGTTTAATGTTTTTGTAATGTATTGCTCTTGAGTTACAAGTATTTACAAGAATGCGCCTGCACACATAGAGACAGAGAGACAGACTGACTGACGCCACCACCATGGCATAATGCTGTGCAAACCATGGTCATCAGACAGTAAACAGGCACATGTTGTCCACAAACAAAACAAAAACAGAATTAGAATAATTCACCAAAAAGTATCTGAACCAATAAAAAAATTAAAGCAAAATAGGGAGGGGGGAAAAAATTCTGCAGTGACAGCGAAGGTCACCCTTCCAGATCCCTCAAACCACAGCCCTGAGACCACAGCGAGCTGACAGAGGCATTCCAGTGTCTCATCACATCAGCAGACCCCTCGCTAACACACTGCATGACCACTCGGACAACACACTGTGGTTCGTCACAAACCGGCAGGGACCATACTGATGAGGCTTCTTTACCTCTTAGCATACAGCATGTGTGTGTTTCTGTGCCCGTGAGTTTGTGTTGTGTGAATGCATAGATGTCTGTGGTTACATGCATGCATGCTATCCTATAATGATATCCTATAAACTAATTTACATGGGTAAAATGCAGGGTTTATATACAATGGTAAGCCTACTAAATCTATATGTATCATCATAGTTTGCTTTAGAAATGTAATGATTTCCCATTATGGGCACTAATCTACTGTTATTCAATTTTATTTAATTCAGTCTGTCTCCAAATAATGAACAAGTACAAGTCTTGTACTAAATCCTTGAATCAAAAGTTAAAGTACGCAAAATGCCCCTGTGAGTGATATATTATTAAATATTACATTTTTGGATTATTTTCTACTTATACATTTTCATACACATTTTCAATACTACTCACATGTGTAAGTAGTAATTTACTGTTGTATTTGGTTATGGTGGATCTAATTTTAACTATTTACTTATACTGTTGAGTAGTTTAATCCATAAAAAAATCATATTGTAAAAGCTGTTCCTGTTTGTATTGTGAAGTCTTCAAAGTAACTAGTAACTATAGCTTTCAAATAAATGTTGAAATGTAATGGACTAAAACGTGCTTCAATATAGTTAGGTAGTAGAGGTATTATAAATGGAAGTGCTTAAGTATAGTATAAGTACCTCTCAAATCTACTCGAGTACAGTACTTGTGTAAATGTACTTACTTACATATCACCAATGATCATATCTGAAATATGTCTCTATGGCTGACAGAAGGTTGGTATGTGAGGAGTGCAGCATGTGTGCCAGCTGAAGGTCAACTCAGCACACTTACACACATGGCCATGTATTTGGGAAAAGATGTGTTGATATGAAATGCATTCTCATAGAAGTTGTGTGCTTTCCACACACACAAACACACACAGACAGACACATTTGCACAGGCTGGGATGTGAGTGTGAGATCCACATGCTAGAGTGGGCAAAGGTCCAGACAGAGATGACAGAGATTTACGGTGTGTGAGACACTCAGCATTACGACAGATGTACACGGTCATACACACAATCTGACTCACATACACACAGTCATGTGCCAAAGCACGCACATATACACACGCGCGCCCAGAGTTGAGATTTACAGTGTGGGTGGTGTGGGCATGATAACAAGGACACCTTGTTCAGCTGCTTTCAATGGGTGCAAGCAAAAAAATACTGTATTATAATGGAGACACAAGAGACAAAGGTGACAAAAACACAGGTGAGAGACAAAAATACACTGGGATGAGATGTGCGTGAAACACATGTTCTCATACTGTATGTATGAATAACTGAATAACTGAATATCAACACTTTCACACTGCTTTGTGAAAACACATGCTCTGCAGATTCATTTCTATGATTCAGTACCAGTTCCAAGTGTTAATAAAAACATAGCATTCAATTATGTATTACACAGAAAGTCTGTCTAATAAGGAATTCCTCTTGATGATATTTGTAATAGGTTTTTATCCTGCATTAAATCTAATATAATAATATAATAAAATCCACCCCTTACTGACCAGTTCTTTGCTCTTTTCAGAGAAGGCCTCCTGCACATACAGTCGTCCTACAGCATTGTCCATGTTGTTGTTGACATAAAGTGCACACTGTCGCCACACTGCTGCCTCTGACGTTGTACCAGACAGAGCCTGAAGGGAAAGTAAAGAGGCACTGATCAATTAGAGATGCAGGATAAACCACTCAGCATATTGGTTAAAGAGGCTCATGGCAATTCTTTATTTGCACCTCCGTTATGCATTACCATTACACAGGACTATAAGAAATAGGTCAGAAGGGAAATGATTAGATTAGGAAGAGGGTTAGGATTAGAGAGAGTTATAAATGTGGAGGAAGAATATGAATGGAGCTGAGTGTGGACATCTAGTGTTTATTAGAGCCCAAGTGATACCTCGGTATCAGCGTATGTCAGCACATACTGTCATTTAAAAAGAGTCTTACATAGTTTTTTCACCAAGTCACCAACCAGTTTATTTTTAACCATGCTAGCAGCATGGCTCTAGGGATGGCACTCTCGTTCGGTCGGTCCACCACTTTGGTCCAGATTAAAATATCTACAACTGGATGGATTGCCATGGAATTGTGTGCAGACATTCATGTTTCCCAGATGATGAATCCTACTGATTTTGATGATACCTTGACTTTTCATCTGGTGCCACAATGATGTTGACATTTCTGTTTTTGAGTGGAATGTCTTGACAATTATTGGATGAACTGCCATGAAACTTGGTACAGACATTCATGTTCTCCTTAGAATGAATTGCAATAACTTTGGTGATCTCTTAACTTTTCATCTTGCACTGCCAGCAAGTCAAAGTTTGACTTTGCCCACTTCTTTGGTTCATAATAAAATACCTGCAAACCTAATGGCATTCCCATCAGCCTCAGCTGCTAAGGTTACATTGAGATGGTGACCATGGTAAATACACTACCTGCTAAACATCAGCATGTTAGCATTGTCACTGTAAGCATGTTGCTGTGCTAACGTTAGCATTTAGTTCAAAGCACCGCAGTGCCAGTAGCATGGCTGTGTACTCTTTGTCTTGTTTAACTCTAAAATCTTTCACTAAGTACCTATCTCGTTCACCATTCTTTGATAGCCAAATTAAAGGATCCTCATCAAACAGTCTTTCTTGAGTTACGTTAAAAAACTAATATTTTCCCATATATTGTTATTGGATTGTCTTTTTTAACGCTCAAATTTCAATATTGGTATCCACCTCTAAAATTCAGTATTAGTTGGCTCCTGTGTTTACCTACAGACAGGTTCAGTGTCAGGGTCCTGGCAACGTACCTTGCGGAAGGCTTTCCTGGTGTCCCTATAAACTCTGCTCAGGCCCACCACCATGTTCATAGCAAAACGCCACACCATGTAGTTCTGCAGATCCCTGTGAGGAGAGGAAGTATTATGAAGGTATTATTGGAGCAAAACATCTGAGCACCTGTGACAGTGGAATTTGTAGTTATCTACTATTTGTAGAAAATAGTCTTTAAAAAAAATAGATTTTTGAGAAAATATTCTACAGGTGTGCAACTCACATTGCATGAATTCACATACTGATTTGCAGATGCGCAAATTTTGTTCACGACTTCACATTTTTTGATACGGGTGTGTGAATGTGTTTTGTACTATGTTTACTGCAGCAAGTGTAGCAAAAGTGTGAGTGTATGAGTTTCTTAATTTATGACTGGTAGCGTAGGATTTGTTTGTGGGAGAGATAAAAAATCTCTGTGACTTCAAATTTACTGTTACACATGTTTGTTACACATATTTTTACTACAAATTCCACTGTCACAGGTGCTCAGATGTTTTGCTCCAATAATACCTTCATAAGTATGGTCAATATGAGTAATGTGACCAGCTGTTTTCATTGCATACAGTGTATTCCCACAAACACACATTCACAAACAGGCTGTTATACACAAACACAACTACAGACTCACAAACACACCTCTTGGTGTATCTGGCCAAAATAAGGTTGAGTCTTCTGTAATAGTTGGGGGAGTAGTTTATGACTTTCTCTGTATCAGGGACGCTGATGTTGACTGTATCCATTATCTTAGCTGTGAAGTAACTCCAGTTAAATACCTTCAGGATGAGTCCGAAAACACAGACAGAGAGGAGAAAAAGAACATTAGAAAGAGGAAGGAAGGTGAAAAGGAAACAACAAATTCTGACAGATAAGGAGTCTATTTATACCTGTGATTGAACCTCAAGGGTGAAGTTGGCGTTCAGATCCCCCAGTTCCATCTTGTTGTAAAGCAACACTGGGTTGTTACGGTCCTCTGGAGTATCAGTAGCCTTGGAGAAAGCAAGACAGAGAGGTTGAAAAATAAGAATGCTGTCACAACATAACCCTCCACTTTCCTGACACGTGCATACAATTGCAGTCCAGGTCCAGCAGCAACAAACATATCTGGAGTCCCAGGAGGCTTCAGGTCTGTAAATGTCAGAGCTTGAACGGTGACTGCCTTGTAAAAGCCAGCAGCCGAGTGGAGGGGAAGTGAAGCATGGCAGTGAGCAGAGCAGACCAGCACAGAATGACAAACCGTGGAAACCTGTTGATGTCTGTGAAAAGTTGTTGTGTATGAGGCTGGTTAACGGCTTGTTTTACACAGCAGCTGCTCCAGACTGGAGCCACAAATGCACAGAGAGGAGAGAGGTTTTGACTAGAAATGAAGGAGTGGAAGGTCATACTGTCATACTGTATTTGCTCGCAAAATCCTCCTGTTGAGATAGCTGAGATAGAAGATAAGGTATGTATTGCTGCTGGAAAACATGGTCTCCTTCCTTCAGTTTCTCAAATAACAAAAGAGCGATCTTTCAGAGAATACCTACTTTTTGGCTTCTGCTGGGAAAGTGTGAATGCATGCTTACGTTGGCAATGTCCCTCTCCAGGTCCATAACTCGTGTCACCTCCTCTCTGATGTGGGTTTCATTGATGGCCAGTCTCCGGTCAGTGCGGATCAGCTTAGCTAGGTCAATCATGAACTGCTCATAGGCCCGACATGCCTGTCAAACACACACTCATTCATCATATTCGTATCTTGACTTTACTTTAACAGAAAGAAGGTCACTGGTTTTAATTTAGCCAATGGCCGAAAACCAGAGGCGACAGCATGCACTTACACACTGATAAACACACACACACGCACACACACACACTCAGCCCGCCTCAAGCTAAGTGTGGTTGAGTGCTGCTTTCTGCATATCAATCAAGAGTTCATGGTAAACTGTAAAGTAAAACCAGAGCAGAGGATGTCTGCTTCAATCACACACATCTGGTCTGGATTGAGACACAACCAAATCTGTTCCGTTTTGCTTCTTTGATTTTAATCATCATTTGCTGCCTCAAAGTGCATTTTTATTTATTGTATACACACATGCTTGCAAATGCATGTAAGCGTACAAATAAACACAAAGTTAATTAAGGTACTGATGTTTCAACTGATACCCTCGTCATTTGTTGGGCATCATGTTTCCCAGAACAAACTCCAGGGGACATAGAAACCAGACTCAATGGCACTGGCCCAAATGAACACATGGAGCTGTTTTCATCGTGCATCAGTTGAAAGCCTTAATTTTAAGTGTGTGTGCATGTGTATGTGAACCTTAAAGGGTAATTCTGGTCATTTTAAACCTTGGACCTATTTTTTACACATTTTTGGGTCTAAATGACTAATAGGTTAAAAAAAGAAAATTGTAGAACTGGTCCAGTAGATCGCCTCAGCCGGCAGCCGCAAAAAGGGCTGCAATGGCTGCAACATAATCCTTGGGGGCCGTTGAGCCCATTAGGTCCACTAAAAGTGCTTGAAAGTGCTGACAGGCTCAGACTGTTATTCTAAGTGTCTACCCCTTAAGCCTACCTCTGCGTAGGGTCCGGTGCAAGCGTAGTAATCTCTGGACAAGAGGCCAAGGCTTGTCTGCTGGTCAAACTGGCAAAGAGGAAGACAAAAACCTATTTACACATTTATTCATATAAGCCAAAGAAATGGATATGGAACTGGATGGATATGATGTGTGAGTGTCTGTATGAATATGAGTCTAAGATTTGCAAACAATTTGTGCGTAATTTTGGGTACTCACAAATGCGTGTTCCAACCCATACACAAATACCAAGCAATGTGAAAACACGTAAAACAGTTTTACAAATGCACACATCCCAACCTGAAAAAATATTTATATTTTATGTACAGATTTTCAAAATTTTCACTTTCAAAAAGCTTCCTATGCATACAAATGTATAAAAATATTTATGACATTCTTTTGTATTCATTTACAGATTGTTAAATGTGTGTGCACTAATCGCCTGTTACGTGCGGATCAGGTTACTTTCGCTTGAGGGGTTTTGAGAATATTTTAACGGTCTCAAGCTCCACACAGATTTGAGAATGCATGCTGCGTTTAGGTGCGGGTGGAAAACTGGGACATCTGGACTTTTGGTGAATTCGTGTTTGATTTCAGAGTGGGAAAGACGTTTTTCTAAATAGACAGAATAGCTCCTCACTTGGTATTTGTGTGTTGGTTGGAACATGCATTTGTGAGTACCCAAACTTACACATAAATCGTTGCACACATTAGCAAATCTTATTTTTCATTTGTAGATCATGAAATACACATTTGTAAATATTACTGACACTATTTTCACTCAATACATTCTAGCTACAGTTGCACACCTACATGAATGATGTGTGAATTGGAGTCCCTGTCATCGGTACCGACAAAAAAGTTAACCAAGAGTTGAGTTCCATATTTCTCATTCAGCTTGGCGATGACGTCTTCCAACCTCCACGTTTTACCTAAAGAATGGAGAAGGAAGGAAAAGTGAGAAAGAAAAAATTGCCTGTACATGACATCTGCTATGTGTGACAGTGGAAAAGAATACTCTACCATAGTTGGTCTCCCAGTTGTCCACAGCTATGGGCCACTCAAACACATCATGCAGCATGTCGAGCAAAGGAGCCCCTCCTCTTAACTCAATTAAACCTTAAATGAAGCGTAGATACAAACAAGCAAAAGTCTGTTTTTAATAATGTACATGTATTTTATACCAAACAAAATACAGAAAATTAATCTAAAAAAAAAAAGTTTATTGATGTGACTTCTAAGGAAAAATGCTTTTGAAGAAAGCATTTATTTGAATCACATGCTTTAAAGCTGAAAGAAAGTAATTCTTACTTTTAAAACTAATAACTGGTAAGAATGGTTATTAAAGTTTTTTAATAATAGTTTGACAATGCAATTAAATGAATGAGATACACATAACCTTTGATGACAGTAAGAAAAATGTTCACTTTAGGACAATAGAAGATACAAAAAGGAATAGTCTGTGTTGACATCTGATGCCTGCTGACGCACTCTCATTGGTACAGGACTTGTAAAGGATCTTAGCCTTGTTGAGAGCAGCGGCTTCTCCCTCCACTGTTTTTTCAAGGACGCCTACAAACAGAGCAGAGAAACAGAGCAAGCATGAAGGAAAGAAACACAGGCAGAAAGATAAAAGGAATAAGTGTATGTTGACAGGGGGAAGGGGAAGCAGAAAGGGGTGTAAATATCCTCAGGTACAATATAGAGTTTTGTGGATTCAAAATAGAATCCAGCTGTCATCCAGATGCATTTCATCATTTTAATTAAGGCATGTTGTCAGTCCCTGTGTCAGATAACGGTAACAAAAATAAAGTGACGGCTTCAAACCGTGGCAATACATAGCAACCGGTGACAAAACAGACAATATGACATTATTCAAAGAGGAAAAACGGAAACATGTTATGAATGCATTTAAAGGGAAAAATACTTACACACACCAACAAATGCTATGAAACTGATGGTAAACAAATGTCAAATCTTGTCAATTTACTTCTATTTTTTCATAATAGCTACCTGAAAAACTAAGAATTGTAACTTTTTCAGATTACAGCTGTTATGAAGTTTGTTTATATAATGGAATATTCTTACGACTGAACAGAGTTTAGTCAGTTTTCACTATTCAGGCAATTTTTCAACATCATATCAAGTCCACTTGCCAACTTTGAAAAGATCAAACATTATATCATCAAACGCATAACAATAGCTAGTACACCAACACACGAGTACAAAATGTTCCTTTGTAGTGTGCATGGTCAATCTTTGCTTTGACTGACTAAACAAATAATTAAACACGAACTATTTATTTGTTGCAGTGCAATTAATCTTTTCATTTTGGTGATTAACATTATTTGGGTCATTCATTGTAGAGGTCAACGCTGTCATATAAACCATAAATTAGACAATATCCAATGCATATTTTAATCTCTGGTTATTATAAATTGGATTCTCAGCATGGCAGCAGTAACCAAGGTGAGGCTAGTGACCTCAGAGCAGGGAAGTCACAGCAAAAAAGTGGAAAGAAAGCGAGGAATAGCAAAGCTGAAGGTGTGGCAGTAAATGGCCCTTTGATAACTAGAGTGAACACCATTGCTTGTTTTATTGCCTGCGTTCATTGCCTCTTCAACACCTGTTGTGGGCATATGGAGGCCAGTTAGATCACCCTCAGGCTACATAGCGTTTTTAGGTAGACAGCTAATCAAAATGAGTGATAAGAGTTGGGGCGTAAACTTGCTCAACTGAGGGGGAGGAGAATGGGACCAACAATACACTTTTCCTGCGCTGCCTCAAGGCACTGAATTACATATTGCAGGGGTATTTTTATGCTATTTTTGATAGTAACAGGTGAAGAGGTAGACAGGAAACGGGGAGAGAAAGGGGTATGACATGCCACAAATGTCACTGACTGGAATTGAACCGGCAACTGTTGCAACTATACGGCCATGTGGCACGCGCTGTACAAAGACTTCATGAGCCTGACTCTCACATCACAATTGCAACTATATCAGGGCTCCTGGGTGGCGCAAGGCACTTTTTAAAGACAATTTTAGAAAGGGCTTGTCCTGTCACGGATTGGGAGCTCAAATCCTGACTGAGTCACTTCAGCAAGTTAGTTCCAGCTATCATGATTTATAGCACATAGTTGTTTAAGTCAGGTGATAATGTGCATGTGATAAACTTCCTGTACATGCAAACTGTATGTAAATGGTTGACCTCATTATTGCTTTTTCTATTGTTTATACTAATTTAAAAGAAAGGAACAAATGGGTTGTATGAAAGTAATCCAAACCTTTATGAATTTCACACGTAAAATTGTTAGAAATCCATTTACATTTATATCACGCATTATTGCATTTGTATGTATGTGCACGGCATGTCGTGAATTCCTTATATGTTTACTTTGACTATTTCAGAATGATGCATTTGAATGGTTTATGTGTTTACATGACATGCCCACATTGCACAAAATGCTCACAAAGTTGTTAGATGAGGGAAATGAATTGAGAGCTAGAACATTACTGTTTCTCTGAAGTCTGTATTTCTAACTACTCCATTTCTCAGGTTTTTGAAGTTTGAAATGCTATTCATCAGTATCAGCTAGCTTAGCATTCTTCTGTGCACTCACAAATCTGCCACTTGTTGACCTCCACCAAGTTAGCTAGCCAAGTCAAGCTGTGCAAAGAATGTGTGTTTCAGTACAATGCATCGTCATAGTATCAGTCACAGTGACTGTATCAATTGCTCAAGCTCCCATGTTCTTTAAAGAATACAACAAGTAAGTTTGCATATGGATTTTAGCTTGCCAGATAAACCATGAGGCAAAACACAAGCATGTCTAACCCAACCTACCTGAAACTAATCCTGCCTCTTTTGCAATACAATGTGCTAAAATAAATTATCACTTTAAAACATGTTCTGTAAAACTAAGACGATTTTTTATTGAGATGTGAGAAGAACACAATAGTTCACATCACTGAAACTAAATTTCGAAATGAAAGTAATCCAACTTGGAATGAGAATTAGGGTTAGTTCGACATTTTAGGAAAATCTGCTTATTGGCTTTCTTGCCAAGAGTTAGATGAGAAGATTGATACCACTCTCATATCTGTCCATTCAATATGTAGCTACATCCAGCAGCCGGTTAGCTTATCTTAGCACAAAGACAGGTAACAGCTAGCGTGGCTCTGTCCAAAGATAACAAAATCCACCGGCCAGAACCTCTAAAACTCACTAATTTAGAAATATCTTGTTTGTTTAATCTGTATAAAAAACAAGCATAAAATCTAAAATTCAGCGTTTTATGGAGGGTTGTGTGCTGGACTATCTCTTGCCAGGCAACCAGCGGAGACTCCAGAAGTTACTAGTCCAGTACATAACCCCCTTATGCACATAACCCTGCTAAGTTTTTTTTTACATTTACATTTTTGTTCAGATTACACAAACAAGACAGAACATGTTCGTTACATCAATCTTCATCTAACTCTTGGCAAGAATGTGAATACGGTAAGCGTATTTCTGAAAATGATGAACTTTAAATATCATTACTAATTAAAAGAAAATAATCTAAACATGATTTCCGCATTGCCTGTCTTTTATAAAGTTATTTCTTTTAAATGTTGCATCTGCATCAACAGATATACACCATCATACTGCACATCTCAATGCAACTCCAGGATCAATACAGGAAAGAGGATGGATCTTAAATTACACCGCCAACTGACAGGAAACTCTCCCCTGAGTCCAACAAGACATCACTCATGTCACCATGAGTTAGTTTCAAAAGATAAAGATGAAGAAAATTAGATTTTTATTTTTCTATCTTCGTAATTTGCGGGACTTACTGACAGACCAATCACAATAAAGACAATTAGATTAAGTAGTATATATAAAACAAGGTTTATCCCTTCCTTTAATCAGACCATTGTGTCTTAAAAACACCTGTCGCATTATTACATAATTTAGGGAAGCTCCACTCTACTGTCATTCAACATAGCAGCCCTAAATATTCTAAATTAAAATCAATATTAAATCATAATCTTTTTTCTATTATTTTCATTTGCTCAGTGCTTTGACTCATTTCTTTCCATTATTTCTACTTGTTTCACTTATTGCATGACTGCATTTCACTTCAGTCTCTTTCTACCCTTTCATTTTTCTAATCCTCCCGTTCTCTCATTACCATGTATGCACTATTTATGTGCTCATTTAATCTTAATGAAGTCCTGAGATAGAGACCCTTCACAGGGCGCTTCCTGCAAAAGGGCACAGATCATGTGTGTGTGATTGGATTACTGACTGCCTGGTGCTAATGTTTAACCACAGCAAAGACTTACCCTCTAACTCTCTCTCACAAACACACACACTCTCTCTCTCACCCTGTGTGTGTGCGTGTTTGGATTTATTTGCGAATGGATTTTGTGCCACCTGATGTTTGTTTGAGACATCACGTCAATTTGAACCAAACCACTCAGCATGATACAGAATCTGAATTTTGAGTTTCTCCTCTCTGCATTGCCATTTTATCCTTGACTGCCTCTCGTTCCACTGGGCATTTCACTTGCAGTGTTTTCAGGAAGAGTTTTGCTTTCAATTTATCATTTTGATGCATATCTTTAGGATATAATACACACAGAAGCTGTAAATGAAGCTGAAACCGAAATGAGATGGCACTTTATGAGAGTGATGAGTCTCATTCAGCAACAACAGAATTGTTTTTGTTCTGTGTGTTATAAAAACATAAAATCAGTAATTTCTTTACATTTGTGTAGTGGCAGTAAACCCATTGTAAGGAAACACATTTGACAAATCATGCAAATCAGTCCAACAGCCAAGCTTCACTGAGGTACTTATCTTATACTATTGATTTTTGTCCAATTTTTGTTTGCAATAAATGTGTTGATTTATCTCAGGTGTCTGTAATAGGTGGCTGATAGTTACTTTCAAAGCTTGGATGGGCATGAAACTCTCCTGGTTGAATCATTAGCTCAAGTGATGAGCGAGTGCGTTCAAAAAAATCTAGTTCTTTGATAAAAACTGAAAGGCCCACCTACATAAAAATGTAAAAAGAGAAGTCAACTACAACTTCCAAGGTTCATTCAAATACAAAACATCCAATCACTGTAGTTTAAATTCTAATGTTCGTGGGAGAGGGCGATCACAAGCTATGGTTTACTTTTTGCAAAAACACAAAAATACATTTTACATGTTAATCAGTTCACTTTAAGATTCTGGGTCGAATTTTGTTCACAATAGCAATGACAAAGCAGTCTGAATTTGCTGTAGCCGTCATCCATCCGCATTCTTACTGGCTTCTCCTGCATAGCAATGGCGGCAAATCCCCATGGGTATTGTAGAGCCATCTGCCATACCAAACTGGCAGAAAATAACATAATTTCTCAGATTTCTCAGAAACAAATATTAGAAAATGATGGCCAAAACATAAACCTATAGCACTGTTAAATTATCTACGCGACTCCTGTGTTTCACTGTTAAGGAACTTTGAGGATAATATTAAAAGAAAACTTTAAAATGGGAATTTAAAGTGGGTAAAAATACTTCCTGACCCAGTGACTCATCTCACTTCGCAACTATGGTGTGAGCTAAAACCATTACAGTGCCTTGCCTTGCCTTGCCTTGCCTTGCCTTGCCTTGCCTTGCTGAAAACAGTTATCCAGCTCAACAGCGTCCTGTAATTTACAGGTAGCAAATATATATGCTCCCAGCTAGTATAAAACCATTGATTTTGAAACTTAAGCCATCCACACCATATACCTATTCTGTCATTTACTCAGTACTGTGTTGTCAGTCAAGGTAATGCCCCTTGGCTAGTCTTACTGTATGAAATATAAAAGTTCTGTCATGCACCCAGGACAGTGTTGGCTATGAGACATTTAACAGGGGAGATTATTACTAAAAGAGCAACTTTCCCTTCTTGTCCTTTGGGTTGACATGCTCAAACATCCACTGATTTCTTTCTTTTGTCATATTTATTTTCCTTTATTTAAATTTACTGTCACTCAGCGGTCAAAAAAAAACATGTGGCTACAAACCAAAGAACACTTCATGACAGCTCAGCTACTATATACCAACAGATACAATAACTACGATTACTGCCTCAGTCAGCTGATTGTCAAAGGGGAGTGTCTACATGTTCCAACAACAATTCATTAACACAACTCCAATAAAAGTTAATGTCAAAATCATAATTTTGGTTCCAACAATTACCTTGGTGGAGGTCTAAACTTTTTCCTCTTATTCATAAGCATCTTTGCTGAGAAAAAATGTTAAGTTCAGGATTTTTATTCAATATATTTTTGTTGGCCAAGAATTACTGCATTAATATTCACATTATTTTACTTGGCCACAAACCTCTGGTCTGCTATCTTTATTTGATATGTTTATGAGAAAAACTGTATTTATAGTGTTGTGCAATTGCTCTGACTGGAATTTTGATATCACAGAGGTCATGTGAACAAACCATTTATCTCAAAAGTCTCATTGTAGTCAGTATTGTTTGACATAAGTTCTGTTACAGTTATTGTTATCACAGGAAAAACACAGACATTCAGTCTCTTTGGCACAGTATGGCATAGACTGTTAACAGTATGCCTGACAAACATCTCACATCTCAACACTTTTCTGATGTCACAGACATGCTTCGACGCTCTGGGTGATGCCAAATTCTACAAGAAACATAAGCTGGTTCGTGTGTTGCATGCCTGGGGCTAGAATGATCTCTGCGCAATGAGATTTAGACCTGGAGTCATGCGAAAAGCACCTCATGTAATACAGAAGAGCAGTGTGCTCACACTCATAAAAGTCACATGCACATACGCATGCACAGGTAGAGGTACGCACATACAGCTTAGCTTGGAGACTACCTCATGCTGTTTCACATTCCTCAAAGCTTTTCTCAACATACTATCATCCTCTGGCTTCAGAGCTCTTCCTCACTTCACCTTAAAGCTTCACCTGGTTCGTGTATCTCACCTATCTTTCCTTCTATGACTCTCCTTTTGTCTTTCATTTCAACTCAGTATTCATCGTTAAAAAAGCCTTTCTTTCATCCTCCTCTGCCTGTTGTACTTCTGCCCTTCCTCTTCCTGACACAAACTAGTTAGTAATTAAAACGCCCACGGTCAATTGGGTAAATTATTGCACAGTATGCCACACCTGAGTAGGGGGAGGTGGAAAAAAAACACACACAATCGTGTGCACACACATATATACATGTACACACAAAGCCGTGGCCACAATGAGAGTGCAGATCCTCATTATGAATAATTTATGGCCTTTTACAACAGCAGAGAACAATCCGAGGCATTTACAAGCAACCACAAATCTACACAGCTATTCACACACATACACATGCACGCAGCCGTTATTGCTGTCATGCAGCCTAGAGCGCTGCAGTGTCCAGGTGTTTCCAGGCTTCTGCAGCTGTTGACGGGAAAAGGATCTGTCCATCAGCGGGCGGTGGTATCCAAGCAGGCGGCAGCAGCCAGCCCCCCGGATCAGAGGTTGCATGTTTGATTCACCTCCAGAGCAGAGGTCACAACTCTGCTGAGGCCTCACACTGCCGGGTCTACATCTTGACATGCACATACACAAGTCATTAAGAAAAAATGTAACTCTGAGTGCTAGTAGGGCTTAGTTGCTACTGTATGTAAATGTAAGCAGAATGCACAAATGCCTTGGTTTGGAATATCAACTATAATCATGAATAGACAGCATTCTCTTTTTATTTCTGTCTAAAACACACACAGGCCTACACACAAAGTAAACCTGAACATGTGTGTATACAGTACAGTCGGAGACATTCCAACTCTGACTGGTAAACCAGACACCCTAAAGGAATGAGCATAACACTGTCGGTTGGTGGGGATTTAAGGTGAATGATTAGGACCAGTTCTTTGGCTGCTCTATTCCCTTTTTTGCTGTAAATGCAGCATTTAGAGCAAATAAGTCAATGATTCTAAAACATCAACCTTTGCACTTTGTCCAATATTTCATCATCAGTTGCAGAAGTGTATTTCTCCTCTTTCTTCCTCTCTCTCTGTTTTCAGACAGGTAGCAAAAATCTCTGCGAGACCTCTGATAAATCTGCTCAATCACAGTAAAAATACAACAAGGTGTGAAGTTACGCCACACACTCACACAGGGACATGCTATGTACGTAAATGCACATATAGTAGCAAAATGCCTAAAATGAGCCCTTGTTGAGCAATGTTTATTTTCCTTTTTCCTCCCTGTGTGTGATTTTTATGGGTGTTAACACTGCCATGGAGAAAAGAGGAGAAGAGAGCAGAACACAACAGAACAGATGGGCTATAAGTTGTTACAAAGCAATGTACAATGCAACAAAAAGGTCATATGCATCATTTTTTCACTCCCTATTTTTCTGCCTACATGCTTTTTCTTACAATTCTATACTAACATATTCTGTTTGTTAGAAATCTAATTAGGAATCCCACTGCACTTCTGAATCATACAGAATCTCATGTTCAAGCAAATCATTGTGAAGGAATAAGAGCCAGAATTTCAAAAACACACTTTTATAATTACACTACACAGAGTGAACGCATGAATGCATTTTTACCACTACAGGCGCCCTTGAAAAAAAAGGTATAGAAATGAAAATACTAAATTACAAAAACGGTCTCTAAACCCTAATGAATGTTATATTGATCTGTAAAAGGGGTTTTCAAGAAGTAGACAGTGAGAGCTGTCAGAATGAAGAACAAGTTTAAAGACATTTGTTTTCCAGAACATGAAAAGGAAAAGGTTTGAAACAAAGCTACCATTTTGTTGGCTAAAGACTAAAGGCTCATATACTTTCAAACAATAATGTGTTATGAGTAATTATTGTGAAAGACTAAACATCATGCATATTTAATGTTGGATTAAATAAACACATCTATCCATTACCACCCACATTCAGATTTATCTTTATGAAAAATAATCAGTCATCAATGGACAGCACAAGGGCAGATAGTAAAAGAGAAAAAAGGGGGGAAAAAACTGTTCCCCAAGACATGAGACTGCGTGTTTTTCCATCCAGATTGGACAGATAAAGTGCTCGAGGTCGGTGCAAATTAGGAGTCCACGACTTTTCCCACTAAGGATCAATCTCTCTCACCCCTCTGAATCACTCTGCTTCTCCTGCAGCCAATCTGCACTGTCTTTATTATAGTGGAAGGGACTGGAATATAAATTGTAAATTTATGGTAGATGAAGAGTTTCGGCTGTCCATGGAAAGTTTGTGCCCCCTGAAGATTTAGCACCCACTGCTCAGGACTCGACTGGCCTTCTCGCAGACAACCTGAGGTGAAGTATGGACCCTCACACACACACACACAAATCCACAAGCGCGCTGCTCACACATACGCAGCGTAACTTGACCCTCTCTGTATCAACCATGCCACAAGGACACAAACAAGACTCTGATGCTTGCTAAATTCTGGCAAAACACCTGAGACACACATATAAACTTGCAACTCGAAACTTTCTTTCACAACCGTGTGTTGACGTCTTTAGAAAACAGCCTGAAAGCAATGTCCTCACACACACACACACACACACACACACACACATCGATAATGCCAGCTCTGTTGACAAACTCTCAGCTCACATGGTAGTACTGAATCCAAACTCCCATGGCATCTGTGATATCTAAAGAGCTGCAGTCCCTGAAGGAAAGTTCTCTTTAGCTTGTATTCAACTGAAAGTAAGCAACTGAATCAAGCTGTCTAGACTTACTGTTCTAGGTAACTTGTATTCATGGACTAAATACAGTATTATTAACAGGCAACACAGGTCTCCACATCTTTCACAAATTAGTCTCCCTGCCTGTCTGTGTTGCGTTCTTCCTGTATGTGGATCTTCGGTAGGTGTCTGACCTTTGAGAATGACCTCCAGTTCGTCTCGTAAGATGTCAAAGGTGCTGTATCTAGAGCTGGTCTCAGGGATGATGTTTTTTTTCAGCCAGCCTCCACAGGCATACTGGTAGAAGTTGTCACAAGGGTCCACATTAGCATCCATGTTCTCAATGAGACGAGACGCTGCATGGCAGACAGAGAGGAAACAAGGTCTGAGGAAATGCTTACCTAAAGATACTGTAATATACTGCAGGACATAGGAGTGTGATGTGATATCACACATCACAAATGATCTCAAAACCATAGTACTACAACATTATGCATGTGAATTGTGCTCTAACTTGTTCTATGGACAACAATATTTCCTGTTTAACAAGTGTATGAAAGAAGTCAGAGATGCCTGCAATTTACCATGCAATAGTTTGACATTTTAGGAAATATGCTTATTCGCTTTCTTCCCGAGAGTTAAATGAGAAGATCAATACCACTCGCAGCTGCCGGTTAGCTTAGCTTAGCATAAACACTGGAAAACGGGGGAAACAGCTAACAGCTAACAAAATCCACCTATCAGCACCTCTGAAGCTCACTAAGCTAACTTTTTATATCTAGTTTGTTTAATCTGTAAAAAAAAAAAAAAAAATGTAAAACTGACACAGTCAGTGACAGTCTTGTCATCACTTTGAGGTTGCCACTTAACCAGTGGAGACTCACGGTGCCTAGCCAAGAAATAGTCCAGCACATAATCCCCATAAAACCATAATGTGTCAGTTTTACACTTTTAAACACACTGGATATAATTTGTGAGCTTTAGAGGTGTGGATTTTGTTACCTTCAGACAGAGCCAGGCTAGCTGTTTTCTGATCTTTGTGCTACGGTAAGATAACCAGCTGCTGGCCGAAGCCATATAGTAAATGGACAGATTTGAGAGTGGAATTGATCTTCATATCTAAATATTATCAAGTGCAGTTGAGATTATGTACTACCTTAAGCCTTGGATGCTCGCCAAAATGTTTCATGTTCTTCTAGTAGCGGAGAATAACATACTATAACACATTTAAATGTAATTAACTGTTCATTCAAATATACATAAACCTGTGAAAAAAATCTTAATATGCAGCCATTTGCAAAAGTAAAACAGTATAATGGCAGTCATTGGGTTCAGTTCGACACCAATACTGGAAATGTGTTAACTTTTTTGAGCTGCAATTAAATTACATGAGGCAGCTGAGAGATCTCTTGTGACGAGGCTGTCTGTCAAATCTGACTGAATTGGGACACTGGTTTCCCAAAAGTGCACCGAAAATGAATTGGTGCCTGTTGCTGTAAACTCGAAGTAGAGCTATAAATCTTTACTTTACTATGGCCGTGTTTTTCATGAAAAATAAATTGTTCTCCTACGAACAATTTTAACTGAAGTGAGAAAATAAAGTGATAATGTACAGAGAAATGCTTAAAATGTTCATAAAAGAAATGTTAGGACACTGGTCTATATCAGTTACACGTCCACAGTCAGGAATGCATTACAGTAAGAGACTTTGACATTATTCGAAAACGGGATTAATCGAAATGGGTTTGTGTCATACAAAAAGGTCTCAGCTCATTACTGCGGTCATGTGGTGGTCAATGTGCACAACAAAACTTGGTTATATTGAAATACTTAAGCTTTGGACACATTGCACAGAAATATCCTAATGGATTTGCTTAAGCTGTATACATGCTTATATCCATTACCAGTTTCTAAGCTTCTCTAGTACAGTTGTTCAGAGGTGATCCGAGGACAATAACCCTTTGCAACGTGTTTGTTTGATCACTGTTCTGACTTAGAGGCAGGCAACATATTCACAGTTGAAGAGGCCATTTTCTCTAAGTATGTCTGAAATCCCTGGGCTTCTGCAGCAGTCTCAATTTTCCCATTCTGTCCTCCTCTGCGAAAAATCAAAGCCTCCAGAATTAAACAATAAAGAGAGCGCACAAAGAAACAAACACACAATGCTTACCTGACTGCGTGCAGTCAGCTGTAGTGCAGATTTCATCTATAGGAAAATGCAAAACAAATCATCACTCAGTGGGATTTTTGCAGTCATCAGTCATTATGTCAAATCCTCTCCTTCCTCTTTCCCTTTTCCTTTCATTTCTATCTCATCCTTCACACACATAACCCTAAACTGCATAGAAGTGTTGCTTTCATTCTGTCAGGAATAATTTAGGTGTTAAACTGTTAATCAAACTCATTCTGACATATTCTAACAAGCACGCACACACACACACACACACACACACACACCAGTGAACTGTCATATGAGCTTAAATACACTCCTTTATATGTTATGTGTGAATGCACATGATGTGCAAACAGGTGAGCGCAAACAGACAATCATTAAATGTTCTCATTTTCCTGACATGGCAGCTTACACATTTATCAAGCACAAGACTGCAAAAGATAATAATAGCTCAACACACACACACACACACACACACACACATATCAACCCAAGCAGTTTTGTATGTAGCGTTAGATTTCATTAAATTGGCTTTTTTGCCAGGTTTTTGTGTTTTTGACCTGCTGAACTTCAAAGTTGTTCCATTTGTCAATAATTAATCTATAGATGTATAAATAAGCTGTTTAGTATCCATGTTAATGCCATACTAGTAGCTTTCCTTTAACCACATCACAGTGATCTGTCATCCTTGGACTTACTAGTGATAATGAAACTCCTCACCATGTTACACAACAACTTTTTGTCAACTCTGAGTACAAGTTTAATAAATTTGATAACTAAGTACAAAAAGCAATCAAAGCAACAGTCAGGATATTAATGATTAAACCCATGTGATACTAATATTGTGAGATTGATCTGAAGCAGGTTCGATTGGTTTCCCATGGCGAGGAAAGGGGGGTGGGGGTGTCTGTTCAATTTCACTGTGTCCATTTCAAATTATCCATTTCTCATAATATGAATTGATGACATTTACAGCAAGATATAAGAGACACAATTCTTCATAATTTACACAAAAGTCTGAAATGTGAAATAACAGTGTTTTGAGGTACACTGTGTTTTATTCAAATGAGCCATCAGACTCTTGAGTAAAAACATAAAGGAAACTCTAAAAAGGACCTTTGCACACTGCATTCTTCTTTCTGGCTCAGTGGTTGTACTTTTGCACTCTGCTTTAAAAGCACACATCTCGAGTGTCTTCTATTCACCTGAACAAAATGCTGTTCTTCAGCATGCCCCTTCATGCTTACTTTTAACCATGAACTCAGCTGGAAGTGATAGCCAGTGCATGTACACAGCTTAAAGGAGGCGAGCTTCAAACGTTCTAAAAGGTTCACTTAATATTGTGGACAAGAAAAACCAAAGAATGTCCTCTACGCTGAGTGGCTCACAAAAATAGTTTTTAATTACATGGCTTTTTTTGATCACTCTGGTTTTTGTGAGAGTCTGATGACGAAGATGTAAAAATAAAATGTGTTTCTAGGAGCCACTCAGGTTTTCAGATATTTCAGCATGAGTCCTCTGTCTTTTCTTCAGCACTCACCAGTCTTCTGTGTGGCAAAGAGGATGATGAGGGTGACGATGACGATGAAGAGCAAGGAGACGATAATAATGAGGCCAATCTCCAGGGAGGTCCAGCGGGGCTTCTTAGCCGACTTGGGGGGGTTGGTCTCTGTCATTCTCAGGTCTCCTCCTTCAGCTGCCGGCTGTATCAACTCACCTGAGGAGAGAGGGAGAACCACAGAAGCAGAGCTGAAACAATTAGCCGACTGACAGGAAATTAATCTGCAATAATCATGATAATCAATTAATCATCATTTATCAAGCAAGAAGACCAAACATTTGCTGGTTGCAGCTTCTTAAATATGAGAAGGTGCTGCTTCTTTCTGGTTTGCTTCATTGTGTAAATTGAATAATTTTTGTTTTTGGATTGATTAATTAATTGAAAATAATCATTAGTTGTAGACATATACAGAAGAAAAGAAGAGGACTTAGGTAACTTTGAAACTGAAGCTTGGTTAAAAAAAGTCAAATTCAGATACGAACTAAAGAATCTGTAGAATGTATGTGTGCATTTGACATTTGGCCACAAATACGTCTTGAACACATACATTTTCATTGTGTCAGCATCATTTAAAAATCCAATTCTGATCATCAAATAATCATTGAAGTCATCAAGCAAATTGCCAAAAACTTGCTGGTTGCAGCTTCTCAAATGTGAGGATTTTGGCAACATATTATTTTTTAAATGAATCAGTTTTGACATTAATAAAGCAAACCTTCTTTTAAGTCTCTTGGATTTTTAGGCACAAGCTGAAGAAAGAAAATACAAAGAGTGAAAGGGAGATAAAAGACACATGGCAGTGATAAGAAAACAAATGAGAAAAAAAGACAAACAGTATATATTTTTTAAAAGCAAGTCTTGGAGCAAAAGGTGAGAACAATGGAAGTTCTTACCCTCTAGTGGCAGTACACTCCAGACAAAAAAAATAAAAATAAAACAAGAGACACACACTTCTGAAGAACGGAAAACAAGAGAGACCTTTCCTCTGCTCCTCATACAGTGTTGTTTTCCTCTCTGGGACCAAGTGAGAACTTTACAAAGTTCATGTAACAAGCAGTTAAGTCTATCTCTGAAAGCAATTAATCCTTAATCCCTTACCGACGGCGCAAAGCCACACAAACACATACACACACACACGTCCACAGCCATGCTCTCACACACACTTTTACAAGCTGGTGTCATGAGGCGCCTGTGCAGATGGGTGGGTCTCTCTGCATGCTGGCTGAGATGAGAGCGGCGCTCGAGCAAAGGACAAAATCTCTTAGCTTCCTTTGAATGAGTAGACAGCCACAGAAACACACATCACCTACTGTACACACTCATCCGCATCCACATGCATCACTCTCACACATAACCAAAGTCCTGCTGAATGTCAAATCCCCCATCATTCTTCCTCATGACTGAACAATAGCATCTAAAGTAAACTCCCCTTGTTACAGTCATTACCCAGCCTGGTAATTGGACATTACTGTATACAACAACCACAGCTCCCAACAGGCTGCTCTCCCATCTCCACACTAGCACTACGGCATGCATGACTTCACCATGGGTCATAAGATTTGCTATAGGAGAGTGGTGGCCCTATATGTAATGGATACCTTTCCTTTTGCAGTGTGTGTGTTTAAATGATGTAATTATACAACAGTCATAAAGACGACTGAAAGCATGGGAGGAAAATGAATTATTGAAGGCATTAAAAGAGGAGATGAAACAGTAGGATGACGCGAGTTGATATGTTAATCAGAACTTCCTGGCAAACTCCCCCTGCCTGCAAGAGGGGGCAGAAACTTTCAACATTTTTTTTTTTGTTTTTTCTTTTCTGCAAGCAAACACATCACTGTGACAGCAGTCCCACGGCTCTAATAAAACCATGTGTGCATGTCAGTTTTGGAGAGACATTATATTCATTCGCTCTAATCCTGACACGTTGCATGTCAAGACATGAAACTCCTGCAAACATTTATTAAAAAGGAAAGGGGACATAAAGACGGAGTAAAGGAATGTGCAATAATGAGCGATTGAATGTGTGTGGGGGGGTGGGGGGGACACTAAGAAGTCCTAAATCATGTTTAAGTGACTCTCTCTCAGTGTGCTGAGGCATGTCAGATATGAATCTTAAGGAGCACTTACTGTATGTTCCTCTCATGCACTCATCACTCATGCATAATGCTTACGTTGCCAAATTATTATTTCACTATGTATGACTGCTATCTTACCTTATATGACTAGGAAGTAGGAATTAGGAATTGTACACGTTTAAAGTCAGGTAATTCCCGTTCACTCATCAACATTGCTTCTGGGTAGATTAAGGAACCTTTTATTTTGGTACATGCACGACACTGATGCCTTTAAGGATGTTTGCTCTGTGTGGGACGAGGGCCTAATATGTGTGTGAGTTATTTGTAAGCTGAGCTGTCATTTCTGCAACTGATGTTACTGCTCCTGTTGCAGGATGCAGTCATTGTTTTTTATAATGTGGCTCTGATGTTTTTCCTGAGTGTGTTTTGGAAGGTATATGTGCTGCAGTGTCTGCATTTTTAAGATAAGGAGTACCAAACGTCAAAACTCTCTCTTTCCCTTTTTCTCCGCTCTCTGTCTGTCTGTCATAATATATCTAAAACATAAAAGGTTCCCATGTCTTGTGAGACCTCACAAAACTCTTCAAAATTAAACCCATCATTCACTGAGACACCTGAAAACACCCATGCATCTGCACACACACAAGTCGACAGGAGACAACTTACACAAAGTCACTTTTTTACAGCCTACATCCATGTGAGCCATGAACATGTCATGTACCTAACTGAATATGAATAAGTACAGGAATGTGGCCTACTTTAACTTAAAATAACACCTTCTCTGGGATATGATTTTCAGCACTGGGCCTATGGCTGCACACTGAAGATTAAAATCACTTTAAAATCATTTTTGAGGGAGGAGACTTTATGCCCAAAGGTGCTGTGATCTAGCTGAAATGAAGTCCACCTCTTAAATCGCTTTCCTAATGGTTTTTCTGATAGCAGTAGGCCTATGAATGGAATATGAAAAATAACTTTTAAAGGGATATGACAACTTAAAACATCACCAGTACCCATAAAGCTGGAATATAGTGAACCACAACCACAAAGTAAGCTTAGGATACCAAGCTGGAAAAATATGACTGTAGTGTTTTCTGATAGGACCAAATACAACTAGCCTGGGTGTTCAAAGTCCAGTGATAAAAATATTCAGCTGCAGCACACAGTGATTCGCAACTGAGCAAGACGCAGTTAAATATGTGCCAGCTCCTCATCTCCTGTTGCACGTCGGGAATTCCAAGGGGGGTGGCATGATCAACTGGTGCACGCTGCCCCGTGTCACCCAGCCGGCACCCGCGCGCACGCGCATACGCAAAAATACTCGCGCACTCGCGCGGGCACACACACACACACACACACAGACAGATACGCACACAGATGCACCGCGTTATAGGAAGCGCTCGGGGTGCGTGAGCGACTTACCAGATGTGTCGGGAAATTTTCGGTCGATGATATATATGGGCATCACATCCACTGATCAAACATCCATCAAATCCACAAAGGGAGCGCGAAGTGCTGATCGATCTGTTACAGACTATCTATTTGCTTCAACCTGGATTTCAACAAGGCACAAACCGATCCCGCCTCTCTTCTTCTCCTTCTTCTTGGCTTTCTATTCTAGGAGTGCATATTCATACAAACACGCACACGCACACACTCACGCAAAGACCCAACTACCTACTATACTGTACCACATCTACCCACAGAGGATCCCTGAATTCAAATGAGCCATCAGACTCTTGCGCGGCGCAATTGGTCAAGTGTGTGATCCACAGGGGGGAGATCCATTTATACAGCCTATGACATATAGTGAGGCAGCCTCTGAAGTTCCCCGTCCACCGAGTCGTTGCCCCCTCCGTCAGGGCGGCGTTTAGAAGTGACCCAGTCACAGCACTTGCTGTCAGCGGCGCCTAAATAGCTCCGGGGCGCAGGTTCAGGTGAACAGTATGATGTGTTTCAGGGCTGTCAATAGCTTTTAATCCAAAGCACTTTGTGGTTAGAAAGTGCATACAGCACAATCCCTATTGTAATCATACTGATATAGGGACATAGGCTACTGTCGTGAGTTAATAAAGCTTTTCAGTGGAATTGCTGCCAACAGTATGGCATAAATGGTAAATAAATAAATTAATGGTTAGTTTACAACATTTTAGAATATGGTTCACAAATAATAATAAAATAGTCTTAATTTTTGGGGTGGGATCCTGTGAAGGTCCCTGGACCCCTCTTTGGGAACCACTCATATCACATGAAACAAAACAGTTTAAACCCCTGATTGAAGCACATATTTCACTCTCAGGTCTGGCAGTGCTGTATACTGTCAACACTATAAAGCGAGCTCAGGGTGTTTGAATAAATTGTCACATATATATAAAATGAAATTAAACTAGCTACCCAACATTAAATGCCCATCCCAATGTTGCCATGGCTGGGAAGGTTGCATATTAACTCATTAATATAGGTTGAACTTAGTGGTGTTTTTTAGACGTCTAGGTAACAAATAACTGTGATTCAATAACTATATGCAGGACCTAGTTCACACACTGAAATATAAGCTGTGTCTCAATTCAGGGGCTGCGTCCTTCGAAGGCTGCATTTGAAGAACGAATGCGTCACAACGGTGCGACAAGGCCGTCCCATTTCGAAAATGAGGCAGAAAAATGCGGCCTTCTTTTCCCGAATTTGGAGGATCCAATGGCTATATCCTTCACAGCCCAACATATCCGAAGATTCATTGCACGCAAGAGAATATGGCGTCCCCAAACATATCGTCAACAGCAGCCGAGCAGGATTACACTTTTAAATGTAAGTATTGGGTTTCAGCTCACTCAAATAGTTAACAATACAGAGGTTAAAAACCAAGGGGCCTTAAAAACCTCAAACCTCAATTGCAGCTGTCAAGGTTGCTAGGCGACAAGAGTGGCAATTCATGACGCTGGTGACGCAAATAGAAAATCCTCCGTAGACCAGACCATCTCATTTAACAATGCTCTGTACAACCTTTGCTCCTTAGAAGGATGCGGCCCCTGAATTGAGACACAGCTTTTGTCACTGAAATGCTGTTCAAACAGTGCTTATCCATAAACTAGACATCAAAAAAGTTTTAACCTACATTCACCTATACATGGAGTCTTGTGACATGCAAATCACCATGCTTATGGGTCCTTTACTGCTGTCCACTACTGTCCTCCTCACACAGTAATGCATGACAATCATAGAAGCAGTTACCTGCACCACATGTATGGAAGCATCATCTAAATTATCAAAGTTTACTGAATTTTGTCATTTACTACTGGGGTTGAACCAAGACAACTGATACTGGGCTTCCATACTGAGAGATTAAGGCCATCCCTAGCATTGTGTAATGCATTTGACTCTACTACAGTAAAAACCTACTTGCTCTGTGATCTTTGTTACTCTAAGCCCCTAGTGTTTAATTATAAATTTTTACAGTATGGTGACATGGCTCACTATCTTGCCCCATTAAAAAAACTTTTTACTTTGATCCATTTACTCTGTTTAGTTGCTGCTTAGTTACATGTGGCCTTTTGCTCGTGCGCTCTTTAATGTTGCACCAAAGTTCATCAGAGGGTCACTTCGAGCAATTAACTCTGCAAACACATGAGAATGTTGGGTCTAAAAGTGAAAGTTAGCATTAAAGTGAAAAGAAAGCAAATAGAGTATATCACTGCAGAGAATACATGACCTAATTTCAGTGGAAGCAAGGTAGTGTACCAGATGAGAACTTGTCATTGTTATCAGTGGCTGATAGCGTTCATGCAATCTATGTTAAGCTGTGGTTGCTGATGTGCAATTATATATTTAGGTACAGAACATTTTACCACGTAGATATGTTGTAAGTGAAGTGGCTTACACATCTGGTGAAAGAGACATTGTTTGATGACACCTACATAGTGTTTGCAATGATTGGGAGACTGCACTTCAGTTTTTTTTCTAAACTTCTATGACTACGCCCAAACCATTTCATGTGGCCCTTAGACTTTATCGCTGCATATGCTCTCATTGCAGCTCCGTTGTCAATTATCTACTCTAAACTTAATGCTTATGCAAGCCTATTTTAGTGTCACCCCATCATACCATCCATGCTTCATTGCTTCTGATAATGAACAGCATGATTCCCCTCAGAGGAATTTCCATCTGTGTGTGTGTCTTTTGAATATCTGTGAAGCTGAACCGACAGCATTCACAGTAGCTGCCTGTCACTGCAATCTAAAGGATGTTCACATTTATCGGCAGTGCAACCTCTGTGATCACATTTTCCATCATTGTGTTTCTGTGCTCTTCAAATAAAACCCCTCACCCCTTCTCTGTTGGCCGTTTGAGCTCTGTTCACTGTCAGTAAACCCAGCATGTTATGGACTCCTGGAGAGTATCGGATTTTAATTGCTCTGTGCCCGGGGTGACACAGGTATTAAACAGTATTTTGTTGCAAAAATAGGCACATGTGTGCAAACACAGATACACAGGCTCAAATGCACTCTGCATTACTCTTTAGGTCTTGTAGTATTTCTCAATAAAACTAACCAGTGCCACACACCGTTACACAGACACACACATGTATCAAGTAACAATATGCACATTGCGTCTGCAATATTTAGATGCAACATGTCTCTGACTTGAAAGACGTGGTTTTAATAGTACCTTAGTGGAATTGATTGGAATTTATTTTTAATTATATATTAATTAATAATATATTATTTAATTTATATTAAAATGTCCAAGCTTACGTTAGATATGATTCATTGTCAGAGTTTTGAGTGATAGCCTTGTGTTGTAACTAATGGATTCACTGTTCACTAGCACAATCCAAGACATGAATAATGTGTTCCAGAGAACTGGTATTACAAGGAAGCAAACACCATGACTAATAAGCAGTTCTGCATTTGGTCCACATATGCTTGTGAATCACACAGAACAGCAAGTTCGTCACAATTTCAAGAAGTTATTTTTTATCAGATGATAAATTCCAACTGATGTATAATCGTTAGGTGGTTGAAGGTTGTTTGGTTGGATCAAGGTTACTCAGATGGGTTGTTCTATCAGCACCCCTCTTCTGGAACTGTCAGGGAAGTGACTCTCCTATCAGTAACAGACGGGCTGTCCAGTTCTGCTCAAAGTCTGCTGTCAATGCACACAAACACACACACACACATACACACACAATCTAGCACCAAAGTACAGAACCACACAAACACACCCACACAGGCAAGGACTCAGATATACTACACACACATTAATAATCTCACTGCTGTCACTCAGAGAGAGGGGCTTTCAGACTGAGGTTTGTGCCGGTCATGAGGCAGCAAGAAGAGGAACAGAGAAGACAGACAGAGAGATAAGAAGAGGAAAATGGTTAAAAGTACCAACTTACCCAATATTTCCAGACTGGCACAGACACTTCAGAAGTTTTTTTTTATTTTCTTTTGTTATCTATGAGCAATTGGATGGAGGAAAATAATGTTTTGAGTCTGTCCAAAAAAAGAATTCCACTATAATAACAAAGGTCTTTGGTTGTTTTTCACAACTCCATGATTCTGGTAATACTGCTCTTTGCAGTTACTTCAGTGATTTATGTGACTCAATATGAAAAACAATGTGTGATAAAACATAGGCTAAGTGTACACATGGGAAGTTCTCGCAATATCGAAGCGAGGATTCTCTTTTTACCCACATACACACACCAACTTGTTTTTGTCACATGGGAGGACACTGTATTTATACTTGCATTAATTCCCTGGAGATTTACGCTACTTTAACCATAATCACTACATGTCTAATCAGAACCATTACCCTAAACAAAAAACGTTAACCATTATATTTATTGATTTTAATGATTGTGGGGACAAAAAGCTTGTCCCCACATGGGAGGTGAGTCCCTGTATTGTAACTGTGTAGCTTTTTGTCCCCACAAGGTGAATAATACATTTCCACACACACACACTCACACATAAAAATATATACTTTTTTTCTGATATACATTATTTGTGCACAGATTGTTTTTGTGATGACGTTCTCAAGGTTTTTCCAATTTCATTTGAAATGAATAAATGGAACAAATATCTGATTTCTTTCTTTCTCTTCTGCATCTTCCTGTGTGTTCACCTGCGCCATTGCTTTAATGATTATCAGTTTAGTAACTGTCATGAACAAAGTCACAATTGAAGAGACATAGTGAGTTCTAAGCCCCTAGTGTAGAGATCTGTAGGAATCTGCTGATGTGGAAAGGAATGACAGGTGACTTAGCCTGTTTTAAGAAGCTCCCATGTAGATCAGATAAACTCATATCACTAAAATATCCGTAATTCTACTTTGAGGAAAAATCTAACAGACATATTTTGAGACACATTAAACATGTAAATACAATAGGTAGTGGTAATGCTGTGCTGTGTCACACACTTGACAATGTCTCTTGAAATGTCTCTCTCTTGAAATATGCATGCCAGTACATGTTGAATTAATTCAGGTGCCAAGGACAATAGATTTCTTTACTCAGCATAAAGATTTCATGTCATGTGTATCCACCCAGAAAATGCAACTATACACTTTGCAGTTGCCCCTAAAATTTGTATTCCATCATAAGTTTTATTTAAAACTGCGCTAATGGATGTTTTTATATTAACAATGGATTAAATGACTATGAGTAATGTGAAAGGGGTGTAGTGATGAACGCACAAAGAATTATCACCCACTCAACTCTGCAGAGCATTTTAGCATGTTTCAGTTTACTGTTTTAATTATATGGCCATTATTCTCTTGGTTCACACTCTCATCAACCTGATTTCCAGCCTCAGCAGGCAGCTGTTTTCAGCGAAAAAGCTCTGATAAACTCACTGTATGCTACCTGCCAAGCACCAAACAGCAGACAGACATGGTTAGCGACTAGCAGGTGAACACAGTGGAATATTTAGCTGCTAAAAAGCCAGGTATTTTTCTCAGAAGTTGGTGAAGACCAAACCAGAGCTTTATAAGGTGATACCCCCGAGGGGCCAAAAAGGGTGCAACTTTAAAGCCACTTTGTGCAGAATTTAAAAATGTTGTGCTTTAGCACCAGACTTGGCTGCAGACTCTCCGCAGGGGGAGGTGATTTGTCCGACCAATTCCACACATGTCAACCTGCAGTTACAAACTGCTGCTGCTGTTTCTTTTCTTGCTGATAGGTGACGTAGGTTGGTCTGGAATATCAGGTCCAAAACTGCAGCTCTGTAATTGCCAGTCTGTATTTGGACGATATAGAGTAGGCAGGTGCTTCACTTCAGTGACAATGTGTGTCCTTGTTTAGTCCATATCTCACTTTCACACACACACACACACACACACACACACACACACACACACACACATCCACAAATATGCACACACACTTACGCACATACCCCAAAGACTCTCACATGCTGACAGCTGAAGGTCAAGTCGGTCAAGTTAATTTCTTTGATCTCAGACTTCACAGAATGATAATTTGTACTGGACTACGGTCTACTAGTTTTCAGAGACCAGTACAGTATGTGTTGTGATCTGTGCTTTGGGTTCCACACTGTACCAGGGACAAGGCTGCTCTGCTATGAAGAATCTGCCAGTTCCAGTTGCATTTATGTGTAATTGGTCCCAAATCTGGCCCTGCATACTGCCTTTTTTTTAAGTTATTTTGGTAATTTTACAAAGCTAGATATTTTTATATCCAAATGTGCTCAAGAATTTACATAAATGAAAAACGTCAAATAAAAAATGCATAATTTCAACAACCAGTTATGTTTGAATATCACCAGCCAATCACGACACATCATCAGGTTGAGACAAACGTGTTTTGCTACTGTTAGCTAGCTAACGTTCCCTCGGATGCAATGACACAAAATGGATCATTATTTGAAATGAAAAAGTGATGTGGGAGACAACCCTGCACCAGTAAAAGCTCCAAAGCATGTGGTGAGGAAAAATGAACCTGAATACATTAAATCTGGAATCATAATGACAGCACAGTGTGTCAAATGAGGCGCTAAAACCATCAAAGCTCCAGAGAAACTTAAATGCACCCAGGATGTTATGGGTTTTTTTCTCATTTATTTGGGAAGGTGGTCCTTGGAAATGTTTTAACAATCAGAAGTGGGCCTCAAGTTACAAAAGGTTGAGAATCCCTGCTTTAAACAACTAAATTACTAATACTTGAAAAATTTGTGTTTATTTGTTTGGTTATTTGTCAATGTGTGTGCATCTTCTTGTGTGTTGTTGTGTTCATGCACGTGTACGCTGTTCAGAATTGGTCTTAACTAGACCCAGATGAATGCTCTCTGATAGGTCTCATCTGTCATGGCCACTTAGCGTGCCTTCTCCTGAGTGCGTGCTGTTACCCCCCTTGCACCTTTGTGCCAGGCTGTCAAAGACTGAGTCGACCACTACACTGTGTCCCACTGTACAACTTGTCTAAGTACACAAATGATGAGACAAAGGTTGGTGTATGTGTGTGAGTGACTTTCCCCTCATCTTGGTGTCCGTGGATATGCTCTAGCAGTGGTGGAAAGAGTACTAGACTGTCCTAATCAAGTAGAACTACTAAAATAATTGACTCAATCACAGACAAAATTGCTTGTGTTGACAAGTAGTTGTACCGCTTTTTTGTATGGCATCCATTATAAAGCGTTTAGAAGTTGTAACTAATGGATTCATTAATAGTTAATAAATCACTTACTAATGCTTTATAGATCAGTTATAAGCCTGTAAAAAGGGTTGGCAAATTGTAAAAAATGCCACTGACTTATTTGACCGTATGATGACTAACCTTCCAGAAAAGAGCTGCAGAGTATCTCAACCATAATCCATTAATGAACAATTTATTACGCATTGATTACCAACTTTTATAATTATTACCAAACAGAAAGGAAAAACACCAGTTAAAGGGATTTTTCACAACCTTGCAACCCAAAATTAATGGTCAATCATTTTTCTGTATAGCATTAGTAAATGATTTATTAACCATGAATTAGTTACAAATTATAAACCAATTATAAATTATATTAACAAATTATAAATTACAAAAAGGGTGCTAATAGAAAGTGGTACCAAACCTGACTTGAACCATTTTATTATGAATTTCTACCAATTTCTTTGCAGTTCAGTCTGAAGTGATTACTACAGTATATTTTCCTTGTAAGAAACATCTTTTTCAACTTCCCTAACAAGGAAAGGGGATTAAAGCAGGGTGACATACAAACTTCCGGATTTAGACATAACAGCATATTAACTATAGGCTACACTTTAATGCTTGTCTTTTCAAGTATCACTGATTCTAGAAAAAGAACAAGTATGTAAAAAATTTATTCAGTTACAGCAATGAGAATCATTTGTTTTAACCTGGCACTTTATTACATGCACACAATGTTCTTTTTGTGGCAGCAATGAATTGATTTCAACACAGATTCTGTTACTTTGTACTTTTAATATTTGTCCTGTCATCACGCCGCATGTTTCAGCAGGAATCTGGGCATAATGTTGGCGCATTACAATGCAGATGCACCAGTGTGATTTATCCTCATCCTGATACTGAAGATGGATTTGACTGAAAGCAGCCACTGATCAAAATTAAAGCCATATCTAGACAGATTCAGACAGTTTTTTTCCTTGAGTCAATGCTGTGGTATTTGGGGTTTGGTCTATGTGACTAACTACTGCACTTTGTGTCAAACGCTCTTGTGAACAGCAGCATTGGCTCACATGGACACCTTTGTCTGGTGTTCTGTTTTCTGTGAGCAGACTGTTTCAACAAATATTTGTCTTAACACGCCAACACGATCTGTCGACCACCGTTGACATTCCTACATCTCTATTTGGTTTTACACACTCCGTTTCCTCCCCCTCTCTTGTCTTCCCCTCTGTCCTAAATTCTCTGACAGGAAACTTACTCTATTTGACTTTGAACAGTCAGCAAAGACACATTCAAATTATCACTGCACCAGAGGACTACTATTTGTATTTTCCATCTTTCTCAAAGTTTCAGCAGTAAGGGAGCACATGATGAGTAGTGAAAATTATGCAGCAAATAAGGTCAAGGCAGCATGAAGGTGAAACACACAGCAGACTGCACAGAGACTTGTTAACACTAACTACTGAGAGCTGTCTACCTCTCCGATGTATTTTAAAGGGTTCTAGTTGATCTGGAAGTCGCTTTGGTGCTTTATGTAAAGCCACTGCCCTCTAATGTTCCGTAATGAAAGCACAGCAACCTCCACTAGAAGCTGTAAACCCCTGTGGTGAAACACGCTTGTTATTTTTAGTGATGTTCAAAAGAAAGATTTTTTACGCCAGCCAAATTTTTCCAACTGCTCATCTCTGTCTGAGAGACGCACTGGATTGGAAAGACCAAGATTGAAAACACACTTCCCCAAGATAAAATCTGCTGCCAGTTGACTTGCTGGGGAGTTGCAACACTTCCACAGTGTTTTGAAGAGCGTGCGTAGTTTGATAGCATGCCTGATTGAAAGGTTTTTAAAAGTTTGCCCAGCCATGCTTGTGAGCAGTGTGTGGATGATAGCCAAGCTAGTGCACAGATGTAAGTCAGAAAACCTTTAGACCAGGGCTCAGTCCCATATGATCTGTTTGTTTTGGATAATTCAGACATTTAGCTCTTAACTTAAAATACCTAATGCACAAATGTTTATTTACTTCCACCGCTTTGCCTTCCACCTCATTTAAAGCTGATGTCTTTTCTGAAAACCCCATTTGATGTGTGAGTTCAAAAGAGTCAGTTTATTCTAAAAGTGGTGCCAGACATATTTCAATTTACTGAAACCCTGTGACAGTGAGCCATGTCTGCTGCCACTCTCTGTCTGCCTCTCTATAGTTATTGCATCAGAGGAATGAATGAGAGCGCAGCAGTGAGATTGGGCCCAGAGGGAAAAAGAGGTACTAATGGGGCCTTAATGAAAATCTCTAGTCTGCTCGTTAATGTAGAAATATACACACATCATGCACATGGGCAGGGAAGGGAAACAAGACTCAGTGCTTGCACACACACATGCACAGAAAAACAGATGGGTTTGTCATGTCACCTCCTTATTATGCTCTCCTCTTATCTCCTCTCTCCTCTGTCACTTAATGCCATCTTTCACTTTAATAACAAAGAAAACAAATGACAGTTTATCATCATCAGTTTCTCTGCATTAATACTCAGACAAGCTACATAGGTTTGCCTTAATGTTCTCTCTGTAACTATCCAGCTGAATTACTCAGGGCCAGTTGTTTTCTTGCCATATCCTTTCTTCTTCTACAAGTAATTGATTCCATTAAGCCAGGCATGCTGGATGAATTCATTATGCTGATTAGTGTGGCCCAGGTTGTTGGGATGGAGGTTTGGAGATCATAGGGAGACATGGTAAAAAAAAAAATCCAGAGAGCTAATTTGTTACATATCTTCACAGTCAGATGCCTTGAGGATTTCTGTCCCCGTAGGACTGTAGCAGTGACCCACCTGAAGCCACACAGATCCTCTGCAGTCAGGACACCAGTATCCCTACATAACACTAGCAGGGTTACAGCCCTCCAGGAAAGCAGATATGAGTTTAAAAAGACAAATAGTTTGTTGTATAGCTCTGGTTCAGCTTATACTGGCTTTAGGCAATATTTTAGACCCCTGCTACATCCTGAGTGATCTATTATCCAGGGCTATGTTTGAGTCTAGTCCCTCACACAGTCCAGCTTTTCCACAGTGCAATAGTTCCATCTGGTGGACAAATCAGACACCTTTTGTGATCTGTTAATACTTAAATGATAGGTTTTCTATAAAGTTATTGTTCACAATTTTCTAACTTTGTCTCAAAACAATAGTCAGGTACAGCCCATAGGTACACACAGAAATAGGTTTTTCCTCCTGCTCATACTGGCCCTGAAGAGATCCCTTCGTAATGCGCCTCATCCACAGTCTTCGTTGTGTGCAAAAATATGTTTCAAAGTATGTCTTAAGTTAACATGGTTTTCAGCAGTCTGTCTTAGACAAATCAAATGAGTATCTTCCAGAGTTACAATCTTTTTAGTATGAATGTGTTCTTTGTGTTTTGTCCCTCCACTGTGGCTCAGCAAGGAAACACCGTTCAGCGAAGACAAAGAGGGAATTCAGAACTAAAAGGACTGTAACTTAAGATACCTACTCATTTAGATTAACTCAGACTGCTGTAGCCTCATTTTAACTTACAAAAAGAACTTTGGAATGAAAACCAGGACTGTGGATTTTGTCCCCCATTACTTACATCGAAAGCATGTTAGGAAAAGATCTTTTAATGGCCTGTATGAACACAAGGAAGGAACAAGAAAACACTATTTTAATGTAATGTTTTCTGCTTTTATATCCTGTAAACAACCTCAGGACCCCTCAAATTGCCTGCTTGAACCATTGCTTAAGTTACACAAAATCCCTGGTAATTTCCAGGGAAGGGGTAAGGAACAAATCACAACAGAACTATCCATTAATGACTCATTAAATTGTAGTCCTTTAATAATGATTACATTTAAATCAGGTGCTGAATGTTACTGAAAAAAACAGCTAATCATTATTTACTTATTACATACTGTATTTCATTTCATGTGCCCCCTCAAGTAAGTGGGGCATACTGAGTTGTTTCCAAGAATGTATCAATAATTTGACATTATTGACCATTTTTGTGCACCTTCTACTAGTATGTCACCCTACAGTACCCATCTGACAACTAACCCTGAGGTTTTACTGGGAATTAACCTTTAGTTAATCAATGACACAAGGAAGAGAAAGCAGAATTCTAAAAAAACTGTATTTTTTACATTATTCCACACATATTTACACTATATTCACATCCATATACATTATTCGCTAAAACAGCAACATTAGATCCGAGCTAACTAACTATATAGTAAATCAAATGTTTGTAATATATAGATTGATTTTTTTTCTATTTAATATTTATTTTTTATAGGGACAAGTAAATAGCATGGACCAATTTCAAACACAAAGGACATTCAAAGTGCTTTACATTGGCAAAAAGCATTAGAAGCGTTTTTGACATCTGTCACACACACATCTCACGGAGCAGAAACAGTGACAAGACAACAAAGCTCAACAAAGACAAACTTGTGAGACACGTGTGAGTCTTGAGTTTGAGTTCTGTGGGTATGAAGTACCACATATTTATCCCACTGAACAGAAAAAGAAGTTTGTCCAAAGGAAGATTTGAGAAAGGGCACCTTACAGCTCCTTATAGACACATCTTGAGATGGGTGACAAATTAAAGTCAAAGCCAACTTAAAGTGTCCTAACAAGGTGTTGGGCTACGATGAGCCTCCAGAACTGCATCAGCGCTCCTTGACATTTCAAAGTCTCTGAAACTCTACTGAAGGGGTGACCACCACTTTTCCAAAAGATATCCCCTCATTTGGTGTTTTAATGATGGTGGTGGAGAGTGCTCTCTAACATGCTGGTCCAAAGGTGTTTACCTGGGTTGAGATTTTCATCATTCATCTTCATAATTTCCATACTCATGAAACCATACAGTGACCCCTTGTGCCCAGTCCTTGTGCATCTGCACTTGTTATGTTTCTCCTCTCATCAAAACAGTTTTTCTTGGTCACTTTTGTTTGTTACTAAACACATTATGTGGGGTCCATGACTCACAAATGACATGTTGACTTCTTCCTTGTTTTCACCAGCTTCATTTCTAACAGCTGTGTGACAGTTATTCCAGCTCAATGATGAGGCAAAGGCTTTTGCAAATGCAAATCAGCTTAACTCAGCACTAAGCTAAATCTCTGACAAAACTTTGAAAAACTCGAAGAGATGTTGTTCCTTACTTGTAAAGTGTTACCTGTTATAACTTCAGCTCAGTTAAATTTGCATAAAAGTATTTGTGGGGGAGGTAAGCAGTGAATGGTCAATTCCATGGGTACTGTTACTGTTGGATATTTAACCACTCATTTCACCTAAAAATCATTGTTCCCAAGAGGGATGTGTGATGCAGTTGGTTCACTGATGAGGATGTCACCTTCTCTTAACCCTCTCATAGTACCATTAGTCACTTTTGCAACTCTTTTGGAAAAGGTATGAAATAAATATTGAAACTGAACATTACTGCGTATGTGTGTGGGTGGGTGTATATGTGTGTGTGTGTGTGTGTGTGTGTGTGTGTGTGTGTGCGTGCATGCCTGCGAGAGAGAGAGAAAGAGTGGAAGCCAAAAGGTGTATGGCCATAAACTCCAGTCAGTGTTTCCGTGGAAACAGGTGCTGTGAATACGTGGTCTGACATGACTTTCTGACAGTCAACTTCAGCTTGGCTTGCCTCCCATAAAACAAACCAAAAGAAATTCTTACACTCACTTTTTCTGCTATATACAGAAAATAAAAATACAACAGTATGTAATGGAAATATGCTCAACAGTATGGCCTTCAGACAAAGCTGCCTCATGTATTATAGATGACAGCGCTTGATGTGCACAAAGATGTGTGCATACTCACACATGCACACACACACACTTTCACCGACATCATCAGTTACAAAGCCTGCAGGTGCATGCAGACTTGTGAAACATTTGTGGACACACACACCTGTGCACATAAGAATTCACACCCAAATGTATTGAGTCGCCAGATTAATTTGAATGTTATGCTCTGAATTTGAATTATGCATTCAGAATTTTTATGTACATCTGTGAAATTAAATGTTTTGATTTATTGAAAATGTTCATATTTATTGACTTATTTAGAAATGTAGATGCTGTAACATGAGGGTGTCCTGGTGGCTCGGTTGGTAATGCATACCTGACTGCAACGTCCACAGGTTAGATTCCGGGCAGGGACCTTTGTTGCATGTCAACCCCCTCTATCTCCAAATGCATTTACAGCCATAATTTCTACTGCCACATTTTCAATCATATCAATATCATATAAATCTTGAAGTTCCTGTTTAGTGGACAATCAGTGTTATTTGCTTGAATTTTCATTTATATTTCAAATTCACAGTTTTTACATAATGTATACACATAATATTTGAAAGTGTCCTGCACGAGTCTTTAAGAAATAAAGTTACTGACACAATGCAAAAATGTGCTCTAAACAGAATTGATTTATTTTCTTTAAGAAATCATATAAACTTTCCCCATGAATAATTTAAGTCTCCTGTTTCTGTTTCCCAGAGTAACACACAATATGCTGTATAGCCTAACGCTGACTCAACAGACAATAAAATGTAGTCCCTGTCCCTGAGAAAGAATATAACAACTCGAAGCTGCATGGATCACCGTTTGGCCACTAGGGGGGCAGAAAACATCTAGACAAGCTGGCCTGACACACAGCCACCATATCTGTGGCTTATAGACTAAAGTTGTTATGGTTGATGCATTTGCAAACAGCTGCTTACTTTCACATCCACATTAGCATTCATCGGGATGTTTACGTCTACCTAAAGTCCAATATTCACTCTCCTTTTAGCTATGTTTTGGTCTCCACCAACTCATAGAAAATACACCTTGCTCTAACTATTTTGGCTGTTGGTTAATGGCTAATAGACAATTGATTAGACTCAACCATAAACAGTTAAGTGATGGTTTTCTGTGATTTCAGCACTACAAGAGATTACATTCTCACAGTAAGTGACTCATTTAATTCAATGTTATTTTTTAGCACCATGCTCTTTTCCCCCTACTACATCAAGTATATTTTAGTTCTCTAAGTCAATCTAATTCTAAACGCAGCACTTGGACAACCCTAAGACACACTGTCTATATTTTGCTGCACCCCAAAAAGCACCTCAGCAGAGAGTTAAGGGCTGAGTCATTATGAATTCATGGTACTAACTATTCATACACCTTTCCTCATTCCGTTTTACTTCTCTCTTTTATGCAAATATAATCTTCCATTCTGTCTCTGTATCTCTGTGTCAAGTGCTGCTTCATTAATATTTGATGTGACTTAGGATAATGATGCACTTAGACTGTGTGTACTTGCTGTGTGGGTGTGTGTGTGTGTGTGTGTGTGTGTGTGTGTGTGCGTGTGCATGTGCATCCAGGTGTGGGTGGATTCGTGTTTGGTGGTGGCGGTGGTGTTGGGGGAGGGGGGGCCTGCAGGAGTTCTGCAGTTTAAAGTTACAAACTGTGCTGTGCTGAATGCTGAATTTAGGACGTACCACCAGAGGCCAGTAAGCAGCAGAGTAATGGAATTGTGATATGTGCAAACATGTATGCTGATATATGAGCACAATGTACTTGAAGGGTATTTATACATATAACATATTACAGTAATCTATCACTGATTAGCTGCTTCCATTTCATGGTTCAGATGAACTGCAACAGAGACGCAATGAGGTTTTACTTCATAGCACTCCCATGGTTTCATTTTCATTTCCAAGCCAATATTACGGATGAATGATTTATTAGATGTTGTAAGATGGCTGTTATTCTCAACTCTCACTTCATTAGTTTTAATGTAATTTTGTTTGACTTCATGAGAGTCCATTAAATGTTTATTGAAGTAGACACTGCAATGAAAGTAGACACTGTAATGAATATGTCAGATTTTAGAAAACACCTTTTCTGTGTTAACACAAGAACAATATCAGTCATCATAACAGGCCTCATTTCACAGATTTAATATACCATAACTCCACAATCTAAAAGGAATGGAAAATTAGTGCTTACCAAACAGGTTTGCACAGGGTAAACTCTGTTTACAGTTAGAATATCATGTATCAGCAGACAGGAACAACATCTGGATATGCATCAGTCTGCAGATGGAGAAATATATTTCTTTGATCTAGTTTTATTTAGTACGTAGATATTAAATTTTACCATTTAAATAGGACAAGTCTAAGGGCTACGTAGAGGACTTAGATTTTCATTTTTGCATTAAGCATACAGCTATGGCTAACTATGGCAGCCATAACAAAATTAAGTGCATATTTGGGTAATAATTTCCCATATGCATTTTTGTAATAGGTATTGCTGCTTATATAATATATTCAAATATTTAATAAGATGTGCTGTTTTCTTTTAACAGTGCACATCTGACACTTTTTTTCATCATATGAGGATTTAAATAACTTACACATACATTTTTCATATTCTCATATGGTAAGATTTTGTGTCTCTTCCTTTCATCTCTCCATCTAACTACCTTGAAATAAAATGTATTTTCAGTATTTTCAGCTTTTCTATAACAGATCCTGTTTCATTACACCAACTCTATTCCTCACCAATGCACCTTTACAGAGCTGCACTCTCACCTTGTGCCTGTTGACATGCACATATGAACAAACTATTGCATGCAGTATGCACAAACACACACACAAAGTAGGTCACCTTGATGTGTGACGCTGAGCTCAGCTAGTGTGTGTGTGTGTGTGTGTATGTGTGTGTGTGTTTGTTTGTGTTTATGCACCCTTGTGGATTGTGTTTTGTCCTCTTATGTTCCTCTCATGGCCCCAGAGAGAGTCTAGTCATTAGACTGGCTGTAAGTCACTTAGCCCAAACTCTAATTCAATTACAAGACCTGAAGTCAGATGCATTTACAGTCATGTTTGCATTCACATCGATATATGTTGCACAAGGCTGAAAGAGCTGAGCATCCACAGATACCGTATGGTGATATCATACAGTGAGTGAAAACATGATGGAGGGGGGTGTAAATTAATAAGCATGGCCTGTCATCATGCAGATCCATGCTAGCATTTACATAAATGGGTCCATGAGTGAGTCCAAAAATCTATCACCAGTGATAAACAGAGCACTACACAGGGAATATTATCTATGGGCTGCTGTGAGGATAAATGAACACCCATGAACCCATGAAACATACTGAGGACTCCTTCTGCCTGAAAATCCTTGAACACAACAGGGAAGGACGAGACAAGGCCAATTCCACACCAGGGTATAGGATTTGCACACACAGAAAGACGTGGAAACACACACACAGGCTACACTTGCACACAAACTAATCTGCCTCTGTCCATCCAGTGTCACATACTGTTTAATAGTTTTTTTTCTGTAGTTGGTTGCATCTGCAACTGCTGTCCCTCTAACCTGCTTTAATGGTATAGCTAATAAAACAATCAGACGGTTTCAATTACAATTTAATCATTCATTAAATTATAATTAACAATAAAATTCATGCCTCTGGTGACAAACAAGATTAATGTGTTTTTCTATAACAGTGTCCATTTGGATGAGTCAAGGATTACTTTCTTTTGAAGTACTTTATTGCCTTGAATGTGTCCTTTGCACACTGTGACAGTATGACACACAGGACTAAATACAAAAAGACACCCATGCACTTACAGTTTTCTGTTTGGCTCAAAGAGCATCTAGCTTATACACGGTCACAAGACACCACTCAAAACTTATCTAATTTACGTTTCCATTATTTTAGCCCTGGCATTTAGTTTCCTGACTCCATTAAGCCGAAAAGGTTTTGAAAATGGAACAATGAAAGCCAATCTGCTGAAACTGGCTTGCACAAACACAGCCTGTCTGTGTGGATGGTTATTTGGGTCTCTTATACATCTGCATTGGCTGAAAAAAAATCCTTAACAGCTCAACAGCTGTGTGTGTGGGGGTGGGGTGGGGGATATGTTAGTTTTTGGCATGACCTGAGGAAAGGGTCGAGCCCAGCCACAAATGAAAACGCAGCCTGATGCATCGGACCAGCTCCATACAGACACGGTAGTAGTAGGCTGCGTTTGGCCCAACCCCAAATGACTACCGTGAGAGGAAACGATGATGACGACAGCGCGTAAATCGGCAGCTGGAACCAAAAGGTACCCTGGTTACGCTGTATGAACGGTGAACACAAGTGCCTGCCAGCACGTTACCGGGAGGCTCCACATCCAGGGGACTGGAAAGCTTTGGTTACGCGTGCGTTCCCAGTTGGATCGGGGAAGGATATTGACCCATGTCTCTCTCTGTCAGATTTTTTTAGAGATGCGGTGCATCTTGTGCCATCCTCACATCTTTGCAGCGCGGTAAACTTTACAGGCTAATGAGTAAGATTTGACCAATTAAAAGTCCCAAAAGAGACAGAGAAGTTAATTCACTGAAAATGTCCACGACGCACCTCAGCTCCCCGGCGCTCAACCAGAGCTACCTTTCCACGGCCACCTACGAGAAGACAGACCCAACGGGGGTGGAGAGGCAAATCAGCCTTCTGCTTTTCGGCTTGTGCGTAATCATCGCCGCCGCTACCTTTTTCGGAGGTGTGTATTCGCTGCTCTCTCTCCTCCGGATGAGGAGAAAAACCTCCCTGTGTCTCATTGTGGCTTCCATGTCGGTGGACGACCTGCTCAGTGTGGTCCCTCTTTCCTTGTTCATGCTCCTACAATGGGAGACAGATGGAGGTGGGGTGTCGGGCAGCCTGTGTACTTTATCTGGACTTCTGTACGTGTTCCAGGGTGTTTCTAGCAATTTGAAGGCTTGCCTTATAGCAGCCTACACTTTTTATGTCACCAAGAGATTTGGAGTGCTTCAGTCTGTCCGCCGGCCCCTAAGAGTGATGTGGGCCATTGCCGGTGTGTGGGCGGTCAGCCTGGCCGTCAGTGTGTTACCTTTGTGCGGATGGGGCAGCTTTACGCCGGCCTCTCTCGGGTGTTTCCCAGAGAGCGACAGTTTTTACATCCTGCTTCTTTTCTCTTTATATTCCCTTTGTTTCTGTGGATTGTTATTTTTCTTTGCCCCACTCACCTACCAGCTGCTGTGCTCCAGAGAGCCCCAGAGGTCTTTACTGTACCCCAGCTATTTGGAGATGGCGAGGGGACAGAGTGGCTCCGCTCCCCTTTGCGATCTCCAGTCCTTTTCCCGGGACAGCCTGAACAAAAGTTTCGGTGCCTACAACGAGCTGAGCCCAAGTTCATGCGGGACAGAGCTCAGGGAGAAAGAGCACAGCTGCATGTCCCCAGTGACTGTCAACGGGCAGAGGACGACTGCAGTCGAGGACACACCAGTGGTGTTTGCACAAAAGCGCTTCTCCATGATCCTGGCAGTTGTCCGAGTTATTTTATGGATGCCATTGATGGTAAGTAGCGTGATACAAGCAAATGCTGCAGTAGTTGAAGCCAAAAGCAACAGCATAATAACATTTATTAAAGCCATTTCAAAACACAATGCCAAACCATTTAATCTAGGCTTGAAATTATTAACTTGTTTTCGGACAAAAACATAACATCTACCAGAAAAGTTATGGTTGTATATGTCCAACTTGTTTCCAGGTCTTTAATTGTTATTTAGTTGAAATTGTATCTCCTATTTTGCACTGGCAAATATTTCTAGAAATTCATAAAGCTACAATCCAAACAACTGTCTCATTATATTATACCACACTCTCACCTGTTTCAAGAAAAATAACATTACTGAATCAAGACAAACAAGACTGAATCTTAAAATGAAATGTCTTTAACCTAAACCTCCTGTTTGCCCCAGTTCTCACCCAACGTTTTCTGTTATGTTGATGCCCATTTAAGTTCTTAATGTGGAAGATAAGCACACTAGACTGGGTCAATCCACTATATACATTTTACCCAAAATAATCATAAAGGAGCAAGTTGTCTCGCCTTATGGGGGCAACAAAGATATGTCAAATAAGCACCAGAAAAGTGCCAAAAAGAGCTAACTAGAAAGTCATGTATGGGCCTCTAATGTAGCACAAGATTGCTAAACATTTTAATGCCTTACTTTCCCCATCTGTTGCAGTTTGTGTATAGGCTATGAGCTGTAAAAGTTTATAATGTGGACAAAAGTAACGAATGTGGGATTTTAAGTCAGAATAGAAGTATATTGATCTCTTAAAATTCTTTTCTGTGAAAAAAAAGACAAACTATTTACAGGATATATTCAGTTCATTAATAATCTGTTATAGTTACAGTTTTGAAACCAGTTAGACGTCTCATTAAATATTTTAAACACAAAAAAACAAGCAATGGTTTACTTACAGCCAGTGTCCTATTAAATAAACATTCTCTAAAGGCCTTGAGAGCAGTAGTTGGCAGGTTTTAGTCAACACCTAAATGACAGCATTCATTGGGCTGCATTGTAAAATACTGTACATGATTGCCACACAGTGAGTGCCACTGTTACAACATTTGTTCTTGCCCAAAAAATAAATAAATAAATAAATAAAATTAGGTGAAAAATACCATGCAGCCAGCTGACAATGATAGGCAAACAGAACTGGCTTCAAAACTTGCAACACTGAAAATAAGCGCAATCACGGAATATGATTAAAACAGAAAATGTCAAAATTTCACTGATCAGAAATGCAATTCACAATCAGTTTGCTTTCTGTGGATGTGACTTTTTTATTTTGTTTTGTTTTTAAGAAACAAACAAGTCTAAACAATCATATATTGCCTAAGATGGTTTAGATGTCTTTATTATTTGTGTTTGCATTTACTGATATATCATTTTTTAGAAAACTGTAGAGGTCAATATCAGCACAATGCTGAACCTGTTGCTGGGCCACAATGGCTGAGTCATAAAAATCACCATTTATACAGGAACACTTTCATTTTTTAATGAGCAATCAGAATTAATATATTCATGTTCAATTTAGTACACCCATACACAGAACAATAGTGCAATTCTCTCATAATGTTGCATTTTGGCTCAAACTGCATTGACATATTTGAATAACAAAGCAAAAGAAAATGAAAAGCAAAAAATCCCAGTATGGGTGAAGGATCTTTGTAATTTCTTTCCACACTATTCCATGTGTCCCCCTAACCCCCACTTCCTCATGCATATTGAACCACTGACTCCTCAGTGAATTAATTTCCCCTTCACCTTCATTCACAGACTCTGGTGGTGGTGCGCCATGCACTGAATGCACGCAGCTCATCCCTGGAGACTCTGAGCTTCTTTCTCACTCTGCTTGCCCCTGCGGTCACTCCATTATTCGTGCTGTCTGAGCGCTGGATCCACATGCCATGTGGCTGCTTCATCAACTGCAAACGGGATCCAACGCAAGAACCCTCAGGTAAACCATGACAATATACAAATTTACTAACAATGCAGCATCTAGTGTATTTCTACATAATGAACCCCTGTACCAGTTTCCCAATGTGATATAGATGGGAACTTTTTTCTTTTTTGGCATGAGGGTGTAATAAAATCATTCTCAATTACTTTTTTCACAGTGATGAAAAGAAGATTTGAGTTCAACCTTTCCTTCCAACAAGGCTATGGAGTGTACAAGTTGTCACATGCCACCATGTCTCATAACAGTCCGCCCCTTGAGAATCCTGCCTATCACAGCCTCTTTAACTGCGACTTCCCTAACACCCGCCTTGATGCGCTAGAAAGTGGCGGGCTCTCTAGCCTGGGGCCTGATTTTGATTTCAGCACCACTCGCCCTGTGGACAGTTCCTCTCATGCAGACCTGCTGCTTGAAGCAGTAGCTGGTGGAGGAGAGGCACTGGCTGATTGTCCTTCACTCCCTCATGAGAACCACGGAGATGGTGGTGACTTCCGCTGTGTCCCTTTGCTGCCTTCTCATCACCGGGAGCAGGATCACAATCTCACTGATATGTCATCTGTGTTCGAGGGGACAGAGAGGAGGCTGTCGCATGAGGAGTGTCGGAAAATCGAGCTGACAGACTGGGAGTGGTGCAGGAGTAAATCAGAGAGAACACCCAGACAGGTATACACCACTGTCCAGGGTAGTCAGTTTATTAGTGTGATGTTGAACCATCAAATTAAGTAATTTGTATGTGTCATTCTGTGGTTTATGGCTGCCATTAATTGATTTTCCACACTCACACTCTATTGCTTTCCTAAACTAGTCAAACAACTGCTGCATTTGCATGAAACATATGGCAATGTACTCTAGAGATGATCGTTTAAGAGTTATTAGTGTCTCAGGACCCTTAAATGGATGGATTTTCAATTGCCTTTTCTGTGTTTACATTTTGTTCAAAAGGAAATTAAATGCTGTCTTATTGTACTACACCTATACAGAGATATTGAGACATACAGCTGGTAGACTAGGATGCAGTCTTTACATAGCCAGACCTTAAAGACTTGTGTGCGTATTTGTGTGTTTATGTCTGTCTGAATGCCTGTCTGACTTTCTGTTCGTTGGTCTGTGTCTCTGTGGGGGGTTTCTGTAATATAATTATATTTATAATCAGGCTGACAGACTGGGAGCTGTGCATGTGATTTAGATAAAATTGTTAAAATCCCCTCTCCGCTCTTCTCTCTGCATATCTTTGTTTGTGCTGGGCCTCAATGAATTCTGACTAATAGAGCAATTGATCAAGATACTATCAGCAGCATACCATTTTAGAAAGAAATGTCAGCCTGTCTTTCAAAAGCAAATATTCATTCATTGCTGCTCCACAGACCCTCTAAAATCAGACCAGCTCTCAAGGCTCAGCTTTATTCATTGATTTAGTCTTGTGGTTTGGGGGGTTTTAAAGGCAGTGTTTACAGTTTCAAGATCAGTATTAATGAGATTTATCCACTGGAGGTTAGCGCCCTTATGTGTGTTTTTGAATGTGTTTTGTGCATAACTGTGGTTTGGTATGAATTTGAAATGAAAATTTTATGAAAAATTCAACACAATCCATTTTTGATTCATGTTTTAGTTCAAGTACAATCAAACACATACTGTGCATCTATAGTGCAGTGTTGTCTGTCAGCCAAGACCCAAAGTTGTGCTCATAAATTATTTGCTCAGTCACTCAATAGTTGCTCTGTCCAGTAGATGCAAAGTCAAAGAGCACATAAACAATGCAGCTCAAGACAGTTTGCTACAGTCGCATGAACCACTAATCCATTTTTAATCCATTTCTTTTTTTGTTGTTGACATCCTGTGCTCTTGTAATATTAGATGCTTAATTATCTCTGTGTTTTGTTGGACCCAATTGAATTGTTAAACAAGGACAAAACAGTAAAGGCTTGATGATTAATGTATCCTGGCCTTAGAGATACCAAACACAGATGAGAGAACAGACTTACTCTGTTCCAGAGCAACAGCAGGGCAGCCACAGGCAGTACCTTTGAAACTGGCTACAATTGTGACTTTTAGAGCAAAAACACTATGATCTTGTTTTAAACTCACAAAACTAACTGGGACATGAGCAGATGCAGAAACATACACGTGCACGCACAAACGCATGCACACACACTTTCATATCTCTGTCTCTTGTCCGCTGTGTCTCTGCTCTACTTATAAGTCTGAAATGTTTTGGTTTGAAAATCACCAGAGGGTGGAAAATCCATGGAGCATGCATCTACAGCTTGGCTTTGGCACTCACTTTGCATCATGTATAAGCCTGAGATGCTCACTGCTGGCTTGTGTATGTATGTATGTGTGTGTGTGTGTGTGTGTGTGTGTGTGTGTGTCCTACTTCTCAGCTTCGAAGTAGCAAACTCTGTATACCATGCTCCCTTAGACCTTATTCATTGATTGGGGTCAGTAGCCTATATACAAGTACAATAAAATATCTATGTGCTGTCACACACAAACAAACAAATAAACAAATAATAGCTACATTAAGCTATATAAATCCAGCAACCTTCCCCCTTCCCAAACACAGTCACAAAAGATCAGCTCAAAACATACATAGACATATATATACTGTATATACATACAACAGATGAAAGCCAAGTCTAAATAGTTTGTGATTTATAGCATTTCCTGGCTGTGTTTTGTTCCTCGTTAGCAGGCTAAATGTCATTATCCAGTGTCTGTCCTCTTTACTGTCAGCCCTTCTGGCCTTCAGTATCCACAGGGAGAGGTGGAATTAGAGCTTAAAGACATCTTTACCCTCTCTGTGACTTTATACTCTCTCTTAGCAAGCACAGCCCCCAGCTCTGTGCTTGTGTTCACAAGCCCTCTCCCAGAGGGGAAATGGAGATCATGTGCATTCAGATGTAGCGAACAGAAACCCGTTCACCCTTCTGAGAACACATCCAAAACTGTAAATAAATATTTTTCTTACCAATAAGGCTACAAGGTAGACAATGAAAAAACGATTGATTTTGAATGGAAAATAACACAACCACAATCAATATACTGCAAACATGCCATGATCTGTAGGCATCAATAACAGATGCCTTACAGTAGGTACTGTTGCTTATATGAAATAGGTGGTATATGTTGACACTTTAATTCATATATATATATAAGTACAAAAAGAATCTACAGCAATGCTAGCACCTCTGTGATAATGTACTTAGGCACAGCGGTGCTTTGAACTAAATGCTAAATTTAGCATGCTAACATGTTGTTATTTTGCAGATATAATGTTTATCTTTGTTTAGCATGTTAGCATGCTAACATTTGATAATTAATGGCAATGTCATTAGTGTTGCAGGTATTTGGTCACAAGTCAAATTCTTGATGGCAATAGATGAAAAGGGGATCACCAAAGTTATTACAGTTCATCCTGAGGAGAACATGAATATCTGTACCAAATTTCATGGCAATCCATTCAAATATTGCCATCAGCTCACCAACATTGCCATGTATAGAGTCACGCCTGTATACTGTACAATACTGTAATGTTTGCATTCATGTCATGCAGGTTTATATACTGTATATCGAAATAATTTAGAGAATTGCAACACTGCATATAAAAAACATGTAAGCCATGTGAATATACCCAGAACACACACACACCCATCCATCAATGTACTTCCCACACTTATTTGAATTACTTGAGAATGTGTTTTCAGCTCAACACTGCAGCCTCCCTCTCTCCCTTTGTGTCTCCCTCCATTCACAATGATGCAAAGACAATGACAGAAAATCGGACAGAGTCAGGGAGGATAAGAGATTGACATCCTCTTTGTTTCTATTGTGCGTCATAGTCACAATCAGATCATTACATTGAAATCATCTAAATAATTTAGAGGGCTTAATGAGACCTGCCACAGTCTCCCCACTGTTGCACCACAGGATGCTTTTCCTTTCCCCTGCGAGCAATATGCATTTTCTCAAACACATCATGTTGACAGAGGCTCACTTTGATGTACTGTGTGGTAAATTAATCTCTATGAAAACAATATGAAAATATGACTGGAAATGAAATATGATTAAAAATGTGTGATATAAATGAGCCCAGTAATTGAAAAAAGATATGACACCAAGAGGAAATATGATTGATGCTTTATACACTGAAATTATATTATTCAGATTCAATTATTAATAAAAAAATCTGATAATGACTAAATAGTTGATATATCATACTTCCATCTTTTTGCTGTGTGGTAGCTTCTATATGCATGGAGCACTAACATCTCATTGTTAACAGCAGAGTGCTGTTGACAGGGCTCTTACATGTAAGCCTCATTAACTCTTGGGATGAAAATGGTTGGTCAACACATTAATCTCCCTGCCCTTCAAATCATAAACACAATCTTAGTTCAATCAGTTTGATCAAAGGGAGCGAGATGCAAAAGGCCTTGTACGCTTTGTACTTCTTGCCAATAACACGATGAGCAGCCAAGATGGAATATGTACAGTAGTATTCTCAAGTAATAAGACTTGCCAAGTTTATACGTTAATAAAGATCTGAGCTAGATGTTAACATTTATTTGCTCTTTTCTTTGGTTTTCTTTGCAGCGGTCATCAGGTGTTCTGTCAATACCCCTGTGTGCCTTTCAGGGCACTGTATCTCTGCAAGCACCCACAGGGAAGACCCTCTCCCTTTCCACCTATGAGGTCAGCAGTGATGGACTCAAAATCTCCCCCAACAATGCCAAGAAGGTAATAGCCCTCAGCGCAGTCTCTTTAGGGTTCAATCCCTATTCATTTTAAGTAATTCATCAAAGGAATTGTTTGATATTTTGGGAAATACGCTTATTGTTTTCTTTCTGAGAGTTAGATTGATATCACTCTTGTGTCTGTGCGTTAAGTATGAAGCTAGAGCCAGGAAACAGCTTAACTAAACAGCTAGCCTGGCTCAAACAATACACAAAAAAACTACAAGTTGTGGTTTTACAGGCTTCTGAAATGTAACGTTTTGTCGGTCAGTGGTGCCCATAAAACCACAATTTGTCTTAAATTTCTCATTGGCATCTGGGGTCCACTATTAATGTAAGAGATAGTTGCAATACAATACACAGTATTGCAAGATAAAATATAATAAGACGTGAATGATCCATGTGGTGAAATTGGGTTTATTGAATAAAACAAATATTTTAGTTTCAGAAAAAACATGTACCTAATGTTGAATTATATCATGACCCCATACTGTTTATGAATAACTTGCACTCTGCTTCAAAGGTGGAAGTGTACCGCTCCAAATCAGTTGGCCACGAGCCCAACGCAGATGACCCAGCGTCAGCAGGCCAGGCTGGAGACGTGAATGTCAGCAGCATAGGAATGGGCATGGAGATTGGAATGGGTATGGGTATAGGAGCTGGTGTGGGGGACACCAACGTCAAGATCCACCTTGAGGTTCTGGAGATCTGTGACAACGAGGAGGCCATGGACAGTGTCTCAATCATCTCTAACATCAGCCAGTCCTCCACCCACGCCCGCTCGCCATCACTGCGTTATTCACGAAGGGAGAACCGCTTTGTGTCCTGCGACCTGGGTGAGACCGCTTCCTACTCTCTGCTCATCCCCAGTGGTGGCAACCCAGAGGCAGAGACCATCAATATCACTATACCTGACACTGTGGAGGCTCACCGACAGAACAGCCGCCGGCAGACGCAGGAGAGCTCAGGGTATCGTGAGGAGATACAGCTGCTCAATGAGGCCTACAGAAAGCAAGCTGGGGAGACAGAGGAGTGACATACATTAAGGATAACAAGAAGGTGTCTCCCAGGAGGAGGTCGAAAGAGCACCTCTGACAGCAAAGGATGAAAGACAAATTTCCTAATCATTCCACATTTACTTCTTTCTGATCACCACTCTAATAGAACTGACAGGTGACCCAAATAGAGACTTAGCTCAAGACTGTTATAATAATCTGTTTGCCTACTCTTGTACTTCCTCTTTAGATAGCATCATGAGAGCACATGCATCACCTGTCTGTAGAGTACATAGAGATAGATTACTCTGTAAAGGAAGGATAGTAGTACCTTGGGGTAAATGAGAGAGAAAGAGACAGAGCCTAAGGAAGGGGGTGTTAGGAGAGAGAAACAGCATTCTAGCAGAGCATCCATATTCCTTCCAAGACTTTCACCATATGGCAGCCTGTCATCATAAAATAGATACAGCAAGAGAGAAATTCACTTAGATGTGAAAAAAGGAGGGGCTATGGTCTGGTCACATGTCTGATATGAAGCTGCTCTTGTAGACTACGTCACCGGTGACTCAGCTATGAGGGGAGGGGTCACCTGACCCATGTGTCTGACTCATCCCAGTGTGTGCTGTTGTGCATTTTTGTGTGTGAGAAGTCGCCTTGCCCATAAGGATGAGGGCATACCTATGAGAGTAATGGTTTGTGATGTCAGCTACCAAAAGTATTCATATGTTTCCCATATGCGAGTGTGTTTATTCTGAATACCTTTAAATTATGGTGTGTTAACCTTTGTGTCATGTATTACACAATTAATGTTGCTACTATCAAATGAGAAGGATAGACCACCATCCATGCTGAAAATCTAAAACGGGTGGAGAGAAAACGGAAAGGAGGGGCAAGTGTTTGAGGGAGAGTGTGTGATTATTGAAGAGGGGGTCGAGTGGATACTTATGCAGAGCAGTTTTCTGCCTCGTGCACATTCAGTGCAATTTAAACGAGCAACAGTGTGCATATTTTACTACAGTATAGGCAGCATATGAATGTATATTCCAGAGCCACTTTGGGGGATTATCTCTGCCTGCTCAGCTCACTGCCCATCCAATCAGTGTCCCACCGGGGCCTCTTACATTCTATCAAATACATGCATAAATTCAGGACTGGAAAAAAATTGTATTGTGTTTTTCAGTACTGTTTTTGAATGGTTCCATGGACTGTGAACATCTATCAGAAGCATATAAATCTTTATTCACTTTCACAGATGCCATCAGTATATATCCATAACTTATATACACATTTACATGTACGTGTGTGTATACAATTGCAGTAACATAGTAAAATAGGTATTTTAGAGTAACTTTAGAATATATATTAATTTAAGCTTATTTTATGATGGTGTCTTTTATATGTCTGCTGTTTGGTTGCTTGATCTTCAACACAATATCGGCACTTCATTTCCAGGCTTTTGAATTGCCCTTTAGCAAGCCCACTTCATTAGCTGCGACATGTCCCACCCTTCTGAAGAATGTTGTCATTAAAGATTCATACCAGAAAATTGCCTCCAACAGGATTGCAATACATGTCTATTTAGAGTGCTTGGGCAAAATGTAAATTTTAGCTATTAATGGTGCCAAAGGTTTTCAGCTCAGCACAGCTTCATCTCTGCAGCCTAATAGAGTGGAAGTAATTCCATCATCTGCTTATTCTCACTTTTAAACAGGACTAGTGTTCAGCTTCTGGTCAAGCGTTCTCATAAATCATTGTGATCAATAAACTGTCATGTGCTTTGTTTGTGAGAAATTGGGAATTGCGCATTAGCTGTGTTGCATGTTTACTCATGCACATCAACCATCTGGACTGATTCGGCAACACACAAACTGCTCAAATGGGATTCTCTATTACAGAATAAAAGCAAATAAAGCGCAATAATTAACTACTTGAAGAGGCTGACCTAGATAGTTAGCAGCCATCACTGGGTGTTGTGCCCTGAGGATGACAGTAATGTGACTAATCCAACAGCTGTATGGTATTTTTAATGTGTTATCAGTGTATGAATTGACATAAAATCAGCAGTAAAGACATAAAATGTTTTTGTGCCTTAGGAAGGTTTCACAAATGATTCACTATATTTTATTTGGGTATATGTGCAGATATTTAGAGATGTAGTCTTTGAGGGAGGGAGACTGGAAAGTAAATAGTAGGAACGCAGGAGAAAAATGGAGAATAGGGCATATGGCAACAAAAACAAAAAGATAAATAATTTAAAAACTGTAATAATCAAAGTAATTTACCAGCAGCTATTCCTGATGTTTTATCATTTCTCTCTGATCCAATGACTTCCATCCCCCACTCTCAACCTCTGATAATGCTGAAGCAATAAGGTGCAGGTAAGCCTGCATCAAAATGTAGCATCAGTGGCCCTGCTTGAGACCTCTGGTTCAACAGATGCACTATCAATGAGTGCAGCATGCATAATTGAGAATGTAAGCAGAAGCCAGAAGAGGAGAAAGAAATAACGTATGTTAAAACATTGTTAAAACAACAACAGCTTTTCATCTTGGTTAAATCATTAATTAGGGTCAGAGATCATTTGTATGCTTCACAGGTAGCCCTGAGGGTATAAAAACAAGGTGTGCAGAAGAATCGTACATCCGCAACAGTAATGAGAGGAGTAGGGGGAGGGGGCTCAGAACATATGAAATAGTCCTTTCTCCCCTCATATCATTTTGTTTTCACAAGCTCTCCACTACTCAAAGGGCTTTTCCGTATTTTTCTCCCTCCTCACATATCTCAGCTTCATTCTCAGCATGTTTTTTATACTTTCCTCCCTTAGGTTCCCACTCTTTTCCTGCATTGCTTACTGTCTGACTCAAGCTCATTTTCAATCCCTCACCTGTTCCCTTCAGAGCCGCCTGCTGAGATATTGATAGTGCTCAGATATTTCAAAATAATGACATAAATGAAAGTATTCAGCTCAGGCAAAATCCTGTGAGGCACTCCTAATTCAAACAATAACAGTTCAGCTAATAACAGTTGATTTCTTTTTATTTTTCAAGCTGAGCCCTGCTCAAACACAAGACTGAATACATTGCTGTCAAAGCTGAATATTGACCATTTAAAAAAAAAAATAGAGCCAGATATGGATTTATTGTGAGAAAGCTGAGTAAAACCAACTTCTTAGCATACAGATTGAAAGAGAAATCGCACATAAACTAGGCTTTTCTTTCACACGAAGTGACTATAATTCATTTCATCCAGATGAATGAGCTCCGTAAATTAAATTCTTCTACTATATCTGTGTGGTTGTGGACAGCTGGATTCCCTTCATTATAAAATGGCTGATGACACCATGAATGTTGACACGCTGCACAAATTTTCATTTCACAGTTTATAAAATGAAACGTATCACATCCTCGAATGTATCATTGCTATTATGAGGACAGCACAGGAGAGTGTGTGAAGAGAAGAAGTTCATTTAAATGTGGTGATGCATGATATTGCATGACAGTGACACCGAGCTTGAGGGTGGGATCTACTCTGCAACCTCTCATGAGCATCATGCACAAACCCCATGAATGACTCCCTCGCATCATTCATCCCTCTTCCTGTTCTCTTGTCTTTGTCATGCGCTTCGTGGCACAAATTGGGCGTATATTGCTTTAATTTTGTAAGACAAAGGCAGAAGGGGAGAGAGGGGGGCAATAGAGAGAGCGAGAAGAGAAACAAACACATCTTTCACCCATTCAACATTCCAGCTAATTTAAAACAAGAGAATGTTGAGTACAATCCAATTGGATATTTGCTGTAAGTGTGAACATTCAAAAACACAGAATCAGTGAAGGGTGAAGAACAGAAATGCGAAAACAGCGTAACTGCAAACCACCACACAATTGAGAAATAAGAACAAAGCAGAACCAATTATTGATTGAAAGGAACCTGTTACCTGCTAACTCTCACTGACTTTAGTATTGCCATGTTGTTGTAAGACTAATTATTTAAAACATTCAGCCTCTCATGAAGCAAGTCATGTAGTGTCAAGGTTGCGATAAAATGCTAGGGAGGCAGTATTTTACTAACTGTAAATGTTATTAAACCAGTGTATTTTCAGTTAGGGAGTGATAGATTGCTATTGTTTATTCAACTTTATTGTAGTAGATACATTACCATCATATATTAGAATGGAATAGAACAGAATTTAACTGAAAGCTGCAGACTTTTTTTTTTTTAATAAATGTGAGTTAAATACTTTGAATCTGCTGATAAACGATATTCACCAAAATGCCCACAATACAGAAGAGCCAGAACGTTAAGGTGTTACAGTCTATAGCAGTCATGTTAGAGCTTTTTCATTTGGCTGTAACCTTTAAGGCCCAGACAACAGGTCATTCCCTGATGTTCCTTTGAGCTGGAAGCAGGATGAGCCGGTTACAGCAGTTTCACTGACAGCAAAGACAGGCTCTGCATATATTAGAGTTTGAGGATGCTGTTTAAAAAGTCGTCATTTTTTCCCCCATTTCTTGCTTCTTTAGGGACTCAAAATAGATTTATGCCTAACTATCGACATAAGCAGGATTAGGTTCCAAGCATAAACGGGAATGTTAGGGGTTAGGGTCTGGGGTATGAATAGCCAAAGGTTCCTCACATTTTGTCTGATTAACTAATCAAACAGGCACCACAATACAGTGGCAAAAATAAATCAGAGCAACATGACTCATAGAAAATCCATGTTAAATGAGGAGAAAATAAAATATAATAAATTGGTACACTGGGAACTAATCAAAATATGTTTCTAAGGAAATTAATTTTCAATCACTTCAATTCCAGGAGGTGACGTATATTTAAGTAAAAAAATATTTTGATAGCAACACCTTATTGTTTACAAGATATTCAACCTTTCCGTCCTGCATGAAGATTCTATAAAGCATATGATACATACAGTATAACCACATTTTAGTTGTTTTTGGCCACAGCCATATTTAATGTGTTAAAATAACAGCAGAATAGTGTTAACTCCTTTTCTGATGGAGATCCTTTCCTTGTGAAGGAAAGGGAAATAATAAACATTTGGCCGTAATTATGATAATGTCCGCTTAACAGTAGCCTACACCTAGGCCAGCATCAACTCCTGTTTTCAAACGGAGCATGTCCACAATCACAGCAGCTCCAATTACCTCATTTGTCTGTCATCAAGGTTGTAGTTACATTTTGTAAAACAAGAACCTCAGAGTAAAAGTACAACATCTGAAGCAAAGGAGTTGGGACTGTCCTATTAAAGACTATTACAGAATATTAGCTACTCATCCAATTTCAAATGCTGAAAGATTTACTTTTCAGCCGAATGTTTATATTATTAAAAAAATAGACATAATGACTAGAGTTGTGCTTCTACATAAGGTTTCAATATAGCATTATTTGCTTATGTAATGAGGACAATTTAACATCAAAGTTGTAAGTAAAGACTGAATACCACCACATCTACACTACTGACGATTTTAACCACATTAACTCGAGCGGTGTGTGGTGGTGGCGCGTGTGGGTAGGGCGAACAACGACAATAGCAGACAACTAAAAGGTCTGACGTCGATACTGTGCGACATGCCGAATGGAAACGAGAAAGCTCACTAACTGCTGCATTTTGACAGCAGCATCTGAATGATGAGTTAATTAGTGGGCCAGTATTTAAATTGTACATGTAGCTATCAAGAAATCAACTGTCAGTAGCTACGTGAGTGTAGCCTCATATTTTTAACTTCAGCCTCTGGTCCACAAAGCTATCCAACACATCTTGCAGCTAAGTAACGTTAGCGTTAGCGAGTAGCACCGTTAGCATTTGGTGCTACCACCGCTTGTTTCTGTCGGCGGTATGAGTTATGGATACGGCGGTGGAGGTGGTAGAAGAGGCAGAAGAGGAGGTCGAGGGCACAGAGATGGAAGCAGAGAAAGATGGGACAGGGGAGGTGGAGGAAGCTCGAGAGGACACAGTTCCGACTTTGACCAGGACAGGGGAGGTAGACAAGGGGACCGTCCTCCTCCGCACCTGAAGGGCCGGGAGATTGGTCTGTGGTACGCAAGATACGGGGCCGTGAGAAGGAAACAGGCTGACCGGAGATCGGTATGGGTTCTGTTTAGTTGCATGCTCTTGCACATTGTGTTGAGCAGGGCAGGTTGTCTGCAGGGTATCAGTCTATACTATTCGAAACAGAGATGAGGACAGTACAGATATGAGAAACACTAAAGTTATAAAGACGGTGACAGTTCCTTCCTCACTGAGTTATTAACTTATGCTAGAATATAGGTCTGCCCTCTGTGTCAACAACAAATTTGGGGCATAGGCAGATGTAATTGGAAAACGGTTCAGAGCACAAAGTCCTGCACATAGTTGGTAAGCCACCCAGATCCTGACACATCGCTTGATAAATGTAGTGGGTGGACATTTGCCTAAGCAATAGACACACTTTCCCAGAATGTTAGTTTTTCAGTTTTGATACATAAAACTATATTAATTGTTATGATGTTGTCAGAGGTTTTCTTTATTTCGGGCGAAGTGGCCCATCTCCACAATAAAACACCATGGAAAAACCTGCATTTGTTAATTTCATTTAATGGGCATCTTAAGTCTGAGGGTGACAGAATTGGTACAACACTAGGACATATTGCTTCAAACCAAGCCCTGGTGTCACATTTTGTCAGGCTAACTGCAAGGTTATGGATGAACTTTCCTCTTTCCATTTCTGTGTGCAGCGGGCGGTGGTCCAGATGGATGAAGCAAGAGAGCAGCACATTACCAAGCTGCTTAACTCCGTCCAAAATGATCACCCTGGTCCAGAGAGAGATGGCAGGAATGCAAGAGCCTCTACTTCAGGCAATTGGCAGACATCTGCCAATAGAGGTGGTCATTGGTAAGAACAGCTTGCATAGTGTTTGTGACTTTCACAGTGTAATTTCTAGCTTACAGTAAAGAAAATGGGAAAGGCTAGATGGGAGGAGAAATGCCAGCAGTGACAGTTATTTTTCCAGCTGTGACTGCTGACACAAGTGTGATTCTAACATGTTTATGGCCTGTGTATGCAGTTACTTTGATGGGGATGAGCCTGAAGAGGATAAACAGAAGATCGAGATCAAATCTGAGGAAGAGGAGGAAGACATTAGTCCGGGCCAGAAGAAAGCAACTCACAAATCACAACGGTAACTTTGCAGGCAAATCAGATGCACGCTAAAAAAGATGTGACTTACTAATATAGTTTAACATTGATGGTGCTCCATGCCACAATCACAGAACAACCAATATTATCTGGTGACCCCACTACATTGTGGATATTTACACACATGTTTTTGTTTAGTTACTTCTCTCCAGCAGTCGCTAAAGATGAGCCTCCAGACAATTGGGATGAAGAAGAGCAGCAGCAGGAGGAGGGGAAGGAGAAGCTGAGAAGGAGGGACAAGGATCTGGAGTTCCTATTTCAGGAAGTAGTCAGAGACAGTTCACTGGACGACTGCTTAAAGAGAGATCTGCAGAGCAAGAAATCAAATACAAAGTACAAAGAAATGCTGGTGAGTATAATGATTAGTATCAAGTTTTATATATACAGCGGTAAAAGTTAAGGCTTCTAGCTGACTAAAATAGACCTGACGACCTTGGTAGTGTCTTAGTTGCATATCTCTAACAATTCATTATGTTGAATGAAATTATTAGATAAGATGATATTATCAGAGGTTACTAAAGCAATGAAGAGTTGAGTTTAAATAGCAATACAACAAAAGGGAGATTGGATTGGAGATGATGCAGGGCAGAGCATCTGTGTCACAGTATGAATAACACATGCCAGTTAGTGTATAAGAATTTGTTGCTATGTTGACTACTCTTAGATTTACAGGTCAGCAGATGTTTATGTTTACAGATCTACAAAACCTGTAATGCAGAATAAGGCTGGGTAATATGATGAATTAATATCTCGGTAATCACAGGAATATTATCACAATATTTCTTGTATATGCAAAATAATCTTAAATGTTTTAAGAATTCATATACAGAGCAGCTTAGTCACAGTAGCACATTGCCATACCACTACACTGAATCCGTGATTATAAGAATTAAATAAGAGATGTTTTGGTATGTATAAACTGTACCCATTATGACATTATAAAGATAGAACATCTACTCCTCATTTTATTGATTTTTATTCAGTGTTTACAAATGTTTGCTAATTTAATTTGTCTTCAGAAATTCAGGGAAAATCTACCATCCTATGGGAAAAAAAAGGTACGTTTTTGATTTCATATACTCTCAAAGCAAATACTCATCATGAATCACACCATTTCTGCCAAAACTGAATTTCTCATTTTCAAATTTGAAATCTTATTATCTTCCATCATCATCCTTTTCCTCCTCCTCCTTTGTTAATCCTTCCCGCTTTCTCTCACCTGCTTTCATTATCCCGTCATCAGGAGCTGGTGGAGCTGATCAACTCGAACCGTGTCCTGGTGGTGAGTGGAGAAACAGGGTGTGGAAAGACCACTCAGGTCACCCAATTCATCCTAGATGACTATATCAACAGAGGCGTGGGCTCGATGTGTCGCGTGGTCTGCACACAGCCTCGTCGCATCAGTGCCATCTCAGTAAGTACTCTTTTGGTTTTTCGGGTCTGACTGTGTTGGATTGTATGTTGCTGTCTGCATACTGAGGATAGATGTGGTTGCTAAGGTGTGTGTGCGTGTGTGATATGATGTTTAGGCATTGTGTATGTCTTTTCCTGCATCAGGCATATACATTTGAGGGCTGTTTTTTCACAATGTGGATTGCGTTCTTAAATGTTTTTGTATGTGTGTGCTTCCTCTCAGGTAGCAGAGCGTGTAGCAGCAGAAAGGGCAGAAAGTGTAGGGAATGGAAATTCTTGTGGTTACCAAATCCGCCTGCAGAGGTAAGGAAGCCTCTTCAAACACAATGTTGCATAAAATGAAAGTGCAGTGTGTTTAAATAGCTATCAGCAATTGGTTTAGTGGTTAAGAAACCAACATAAATGCTCATGGACCTAAATTTGAACATCCACTATCATCTTAAGAATATATAAAGAATTAAAGGACTTGTGTGCAGGATTTAGAAAAACTTGTCCACGTGTTTATCTTCTGTAGGCTCGATTACTGTAACGTTGTCTTTATAGGTCTTTCTAAAAAGTCGATCATGCAGTTGCAGCTGGTTCAGAACGCTGCTGCTAGAGCCCTGAGGGAGAGAATCAAAGAATTGATTTTAAAATACTGTTGTTAGTTTATAAAGCTATGAATGGTTTAGTGCCAAGATACATTTATGATCTGCTGCTATGTTATGAACCATCCAGACCTCTCAGATCGTCAGGGACAGGTCTGCTTACTGTCCACAGAGTCAAAGCAAAACATGGAGAAGCCGCGTTCAGTTTTCATGCACCACATATCTGGAACAAACTCCCAGAAAACTTGAGATTTGGTCCAACTCTCAGTTCTTTAATATCAGGGCTTATAAATTTTGCCGTTGCCTTTTATGAAGTTGAACTATTTATTCATATCCTGCACTGCACTGTAATTTTTAATCTGTTTGATTTGTCTTATTGTATATTAGCTTATTTTTATCTTCTATTTTATTTAGTTTTACTCTTTTTGAAATTCTATTTATGTGTGTCTTTTTATATTGTCTTTTTGGCTTTGGCCACTGGCTTGTGTTTCTTTTTATATCTTTTCTTAATGCCTTTCGTTGCCTTTTGTTATAATCAACAGTTTGATTACTGTTCATAAGTGCTGATCATGATGTAATAGCTAAACCGCATTATAATCATAGAATGAATAGAAATTAGCATAATGAACCCTGATATTCTATGGGAGCTATGAATTTTCATTGAAAAAGTGTCAGTGGTCTGTTTCATTCCATTAAAGCCCCTTTTTAACTTTGAATTGGTGGCCTATAGATTTTTGTGGTACAGTTATCTTTGCTGAAGATTGTTTGATTCATAGTCTTCAGAAAAAAAGCAGATGTACTTGTAAACGTGTTCTTTTTGTGTAGTCATGCACATGAGGTCACATTTGACGTGAGCTACATGGGCCTGATCCATGTATCGAGAGTGCGCATTGTCTTGTTGATGTATTTTTGTCTTCTTGATGGATGGGCAGAATTAAGATGGATATATGGGATGAAAGAATACCACAGGGTATAATGAAATATGAAGGAAAGGAGATACAATGATTAGTAGATGGGAATGATCACCTGAGCCATGCGCATGGAAAGAAATGGACAAAGCTAGGGAGAAAGGCACTTGAGTTCTATGCACACCGAGCGAGCGGAGATGAGAGGGTGCAGCAATCTAAAGTGCGTATGGAGTATGAGAGAGGATGAGATAGATGCAGTAAGAGGCAACTCGGGGATGAGAAGTAAAAAGATGGACAGAAAAATGATTACTGACTGTCAAAAGAATGGGACGAATAACAAGGTGCTAGACTGTGAATCTAAAATGTTCACACTTTTTCTAAGTGTTTGGATGTTTTGTATAAAATAACTTAAATAACGTCTAGACATTTTAGAAAGGCATCTTTTTAAGCTTGCTTCTTTGCTGTCACTGCCCACTGTGCAAAAACTTTGTAAAACTTCTATTGATGCACCAGCTCCCCCACAGCTACATTCTTATGTTGGTCTCTTAGTGGGTAATCAACTTCTTACAATACAAATGGGCCAGAGCAACTGTCTTTGGCAACTTCAGTTACAGTTGCAGGGAAACAGTGTATTTGTCTATACACAACTCAGTCAGTGCAGATAGTCACTGAATTAAATGTGTTGTTGGAAAGCAAATAAATTAATATGATTAATGCTAATCTTTCTCAGCTATGAGATTTCAAAACTGTCATAAACAGCCAGAGGCAAGTAGTCTCTTTTTAGCTTCTCTACTCTGGTTGAATTTCATAATTTATGGAGTTTTACTGATCAGTGATAAGAATTGTGCTGAATAAACACCTACCTACACCTTTTAGTCTCTTAAGAGCTAACACAGCCTGAGATTCTCAGCCACAATGCAGTTAGTTATTCCACTATCCACTTGAAAATTAAAGGTGGATTACCAACCAGGCAAAGCAGGCAAAGGTTCTGGCGCTCTGAAAGCTCAATGCTTACAGAATGTGAGCTGGTTTTTGCTAATTTGATTGAAAACTTGTTTGGGGATTAGATAGATAGATAGATAGATAGATAGATAATTTAGGATATGCACCATTAAAGTACAATAACAACTGACCTGTTGAAAGCCTTAAGGTTGGTGCTGCTTTATTACCTGACCTTGAGGCTGTGTCTGGAAGTGGGTCCCTGTGATAAATCATAGCAAGTTTGTTCTTACAGTACATGCATATTACTAAATTAATATTTGTGTTATTTCTCCTGAAATGAGTTGTTGTGGAAATATCACACTTGCATCAAGTATACAATAAAGCCTTTAATGTGGTTCAGTTGTCAGAGAAATGCATTTTTCAGATGTGTCATAAGAGAGGCAGTTCTGCGTTGGGATTAAAATAAATGAGAAGTCATTTCATTTCATGATTGCTATTCAATGGAGAAACTTTTCATCACTAACTAATGCTTATGCAAAGTGTGATATAAAGATAGTGTGAACACAAGTGCCTATTACAGCCAATTGCATTACTTATTAGATGGCATTTTCTCTATCTGCAACATTTCATAGCAACATCAATCTCAGCTTTATGTGCACTTCTGAGTACAGGCTGAGCATCAACATATTGCTGCAATGAAATAATCTTTGAGCAGCCAACTTAAATAGCAGTAAAAAATTACAAGAGAAAGTGTGTGTGGAATCCTGAAATGAAAAAGGAGGGTGGAAATGTGGGAAAGACAATGGAGTCTCTAACAGTAGCATATACAAATGTAGGAAATCAACCCAAGATAACCTTTGTCTTCACTTTACACTGTACTAGTCTTAATTTGTGTCATTTTGGAAATGTAAAGTCTTTTTTCTGTCTTTTTCTCCTCCCATTTCTCAGCCGGTTACCACGGAGACAAGGATCGGTCCTATACTGTACAACAGGCATTATTCTTCAGTGGCTTCGCTCAGACCCGTGAGTCCTCCACCCCCCCAATCCCTGCTTCCTCATCACATCTTCTCCCAGCATTTCTTCTTCTCTGCTTTTCCTCTCTCTCTCTGTTCCAGCTGTCCTCCTTCCACTCTTGTATTCCCCCTGTCACTCTGTTTTATCCCCATTGATTTGTGGTTGACTCTACTGTCTGTGGAAGAAGCATTAGTATGGGTCCCCATTCTCACAGGCAGAGAAATGAAGACACACACACACACACACACACAGCTTCTGTTGACTCATCCCTGCGTGCTCATCCTTGCATTCTGAGTGTCTTCAGAAAAAACACAGAGACTAAGTGAGGCTGCCAGCTTTTCTCGTTGTCTTGCTTCATGCTCTTTCAGAACTGGCGTGACTCTAGGTCGAGTCATTTTAGGACTACAGTTGTCTGACAAACTGCTGCAACCTATAGCTGGCTTACAAGCTGACAGTCTGTATGTACTGCAGCTATGTTTACACTTGTCAGTTTTAGTGTGACTGTTTGTCTCCAGCCACCACATTGGTGATGCATTAACCTTTTCAGTCCCACAGACCCTTTCAACTCAGCATTACAGACTACTGCTATACAGATGAGCACACAACAGTATAGAGTATTTTTGTTAAATTGTAGTTTAGAGCCTAAAGATATCAAGTATGTCAAACTGAATTACAGGGAAATGTGTATATAACATGTATAATGTGTAAATAAAGTATAATCTAAATATCTAATATACCAACTTTAGATAGTGAAGATTACATGGCATCTTTTGAAAAGTGAGGGAAAACAAAAATTTGAATTAGTGATTAATCTGTTTAGGCAGAAATGGGTGTGACCTCTAATTATAACTACAACTTGTACTTAATAATGTAAAAATAAAATTTTAACTTTGCATACAGCAAAATGTGAAAAAAAAGCATGATCTTGGCAGAGGTAGCAAACAAAACGGACAAAGAATAGCCATTTTTCACGCCTAGTGAAGACATATACAGCCACTCAACCCAAAATCAACCACATACTCAAAAACCATTTCCTCTGGGGGTTTTTTTTTTGGTCTCAGATTGTTGTCCACTATCAGCCACCTGGTGTTGGACGAGATCCACGAGAGGAACCTGCAGTCCGATGTTTTGCTTGTCATTGTGAAGGACCTGCTCAGCCTCCGAGACGACCTCAAGGTCATCCTCATGAGTGCCACACTCAACGCAGAGAAGTTTTCCAGATATTTTGGTATGCAACCCACCAAATGTCAGACCAAATTTTGTTAGGCCTACATCTAGCCTTTTAATTGGTTTGGATTGTTTCTCCTTCTCATATAACCTTTTTCTTGTGTCAAACTCCCTTTAGATAACTGTCCAATGATCCACATCCCTGGTTTGACGTTCCCAGTGGAAGAGTTCCTACTTGAGGACATTGTGGAGATGACCAGGTAGAACAACACTGCTCCCAAACACACACACAAAGACAGTCACGCCTTAACATGCACAGACACAAAAACAAAAAAAAATACAAATGGAACCACAACAACCCTTTTCATTTTAAAAGGGTCTTATATAAACTGGTTGGTGCATGTCTGCCAGGTATCGTCGCCAGAATAAGGACTGTCGCCCCTCATGGAAAAGAGGTTTTATGCAAGGGCGCAATTCTAGACCTGAGAAGGAGGAGAAAGAGGCTGAATACAAGGAGAGCTGGCCTTGTTATGCACGCACACTGCAGGGCAGGTGAGTTGGTAACAACAACAGGGTAATGAAATTGGCAGAGCAGCTACCAGGTTGATAGCTGTGTTCTTTAGGTGTGAAATGGGAGGACTTGGCTTTGTGACATTCACATTTTAAAATAAATAACTCTCTTTTCTTTGTGAATTTGAACTTCAGTGTGTAAAATCCAAGTACAGAGCAGGGTGAGTGCTTGGGAACACCAGACTGTTTTGATAGATTTGTCACGTAAACACTGATTTATACAACTGCATTGAATAGATACAACACATATCTATGCTGTAGGTGGCTCCTAAAGTACGTAAAAAAGCAATGTTGTTGCTTAGTCGCTCCTTTTCAAATATATAACTTCATGTATAGGTAACATGGGCTCTAGAAACACTGCACTTTGCACTCACTGAATCTTTGTGGTGCAGTTTTCCCTCCTGCAACTGCCTCAACACTTTTGAGGGGACCCGCTCTACTTAAGATGTCCTCCTCTTCTCATTACCACTCCACAAACATTCTTCTGCATTTAGTACAGCTGTTTGCAGTGCAGTCCCTTGTTTTTGCCACCATTATTGCTGATCTGTGTCACAAAGTGAATGCGAGAGAATGTAAACATGATTACGTCTGCTTTTCTGTACCTGTAGAAAGAGTATTCAGACACAGCACTGCCTGAACGTGCAGCACTACGATCATGTTATGACAGCACAACAAAAATCAATGGGCAAAGCTCTGGGTAGAACTATAGATCACTTCCTATAATGTATGCACCTACACTGACTTCTCAGTATAATTCAGACTTAAGTGGCAAATGTAAGGATAGACATATCAAGTTGGTATCTTCCAAAGTTAGTTTTTTTCTCTTATTGTTTCTAAATGTAGCACTTGAAGCAGCTCAGCATATTTGATGAAGTTGATGCACTTATTGTAAGTCACTTTGGATAAAAGCGTCAGCTAAATAACTGTAATGTATTGAATTCTGGCTGAAATGCGGCATGTAAATATCTTCATTTTTATTATTTATCTTATATTATTATTATTATATTATTTGGAATGAGTTGCCTAGAATGTGGTGAACAATGCAAGGACCATAATAGTCCTTGTCCAAGTTGCCATTCTTTCAACTCTGATGAGCTCATTATTGACCTGCCAATCTCACGTCGAAGGCAGGGTGGAGAGTTTCCATATTTGGAAACTTTCATGTCTGTGACAAAATATTTTGCAGCTGTTCATAACTGAGCATTAGAGCCAGGAAATAAGGATAATACATTTTAAGGAAAAAAAATTGCAAAGGAACTGATTAACAGGAGCTGATATCAAGATCACTAATACAACTAAGACAGTCAAAACATTTATCAAGTATGAGTCAAAACTGTAAAAACAACTGCAAAAACATATTCAACATCATATAGAATTTGCCACAGATCCTTTACACAACATCTGTCTGAAAATATAGAAATCTCTTGCAGCCATAACCCACGTGTGACAGCAAAAGCAACAAGCAAAAGTTTTGTTGCCATGTTAAAGCATGGAAGATGGTGGATTGTTTATGTATTTATTTCCTGTGTCCCATGTTTTACAGATACTCTGATGACACCATTGAGGCACTAGAGATGTTGGACAATGATGAGAAGATTGACCTGGAGCTGATTCTGGCACTGATTCGCCATATTGTGCTCAGGGATGAGGTGAGTTTATCGTGTATGTCTGGTTTCAGGGCAGCTGTCTCAAAGTGGCAGAATTGTGGTGTTGTGTCTTAGGTTTTAATTAGGTACATTTGTACTGTAATGAAAATGGGATTCCAGGGAACCTGTTTTATGGGTCTGAGCAGTCTGAAAACACTGAGTGCTTAGGTCACTGAAACTTGTCTTGTAGATTTTAAGATTTGTGTTCTTGGACTTGTGAGCAGTGGTCCGTGTTGAAGATGGTTTGGAAAGTTGATAGTTGACACAGACATGGAAACTGACAAAAGAAGAAGTGCAGTTCATTCCTAGGTAGAGCAGATGGAGGGAACAGTAGGGCTAGCTTCCAAACCCAGAGCGACATTAGATCAGAGGAAATAACACAGATCCTGGCAGCAGATCTGTGCTAATGAGTGATCGAACAGATGCTCTCCCAACGCACGCCCATTCCCTTTTTTCTCTTTCTAGTTCTTCTTAAATTTCCTCGGTTTTACCTCCGCGTCATTTCAGTGCTCAGTTCAGACTTTGGTAATGTGGAGTATGATGTCAGCTGAGTGAGATCAAACTTCTCTGTTTTTGTGAATATTTTACTTTTTCAGTTGACCCAGTAGCACATAGTCTAACAACACCCATATCAGGAGTTCTTAGTGCAGACGAAATGAAAGCAGAGCAAACATTTTGAAAAGTAGTCACCTTTTCACTAACTACTTCCCTATTCAAATTTGTATTTGCAGCATGTTTACAACAGTTTGTAGTCGGTCACATAGGCCAGTGCCAACATGTGTGAGACAGAGCTGCACAGTGGAACAGATTAGAATATCACAATCAGTACCATTCAGTGTAGCCTGTTGTCACTATTAAAAGGAGAATAGTGAGGTTGAGGACAATTTAGGAAACTAAGTGTTAGAAGAATCGAAGGGTGGAAAGAATTGACAAACTTTGCTCTCACTTTTCCTGTATTATTCCAAGTGAAGTGGAACTAGTTTGTTAGTTTGTGGCTATGTTTGTGCAAAAATGCGAATGAGAGAGGAACAGAAGAAAGAGACAGGCCCAGAATGAGGAGTGACTAACGCAGATAGACAGAATAATTATCCCTTCCCATATGAAACCATATCTCTATCAGTCACGGCCACCCTGAGCCAGTCGACCAGCTGATTCGCCGTGGCATTGTCAAACGGCCGAGAGGGAACTGGCTGATTCGCTGTGACGGCGTTCTGAACCGAGCGTACAGGCCATCTGCCAGGCTTTCGACTGTGATGATTGGTTAATTATGTTGCAGGGGTCTGTGATTAGACATCTAGGGGGTTGACATGCAGGCATTAATGACTGCCTGCTGGGTGCAGCTCTGTGGGTGGGTGGTTTGGTGTGTGTGCGTGCTAAATAGTAGGCCAACACTACAGAGCTTACTGTACTGTTAGTTGATTTTTAGTTGGAATTAATCAGAGCTTCTTTCTGTACTGCATGTGTGTGAACATGTGTTTCTGTCAGGTTGTAACTAGACGCCTGCAGCTCTCTCTCCTTCCCACACACATACACATGCACAAACATGGTAATAATAATTAGCTTTAATTAAAAGGCAGGGGTGCTCAAGGCCCAGAAGGTACATTTTATGTCTGTTCTTCATTTCCCCTTCATTCCTCCCTGGAATTGAATGGCTAGAAGAGTCCTTCTTAAAGAGTGGGTTATTTTATACCAGCTTAATATTATCCTGAGAATATTTTTTGTATAAATTTAGGTCTTTGATGTGGTGAAATAGCATTTTCAGAAACTTTTCCCCATTGATGATAACATAACAGTTGGATTTTGATCAGGTTTCTGAGGTTTAGAGCTTCTTTTATTATTCTATTATTAAATTATTATTTAATTACAATCTGATCTGCATGTGTATGTCATAAATCGCAGCCTTCATATTTGTGTCAAAGATTAGTCACATATTTCTTAACACCTTTCAAGACACGCTGTTGCTTTTGGTTATAACTCTGATAATGTGAGTAGTTAATCATTCTAGAGCCAGGTATCAAACCTCACTACTTTTTGAGTACTGACTGAAAAGTGTTTGTAGCATTGAGTATTAAAAACTGCCAGCATTGGCATCGCAATCCTGGTTTGGTTCTGTTTACTTGTTCTTTGATCAGATATTTCCTGCCCTGAATCAGGAGATGAGGAAACTTTGCAAATTGTAGACAGTATTTTATTTATGTTAAGTTATTGAATGGCTGCTTGTGTTAAGGCAATACATTGAGGAGTTGTCATTTTATTAAGTGTAAAAAAGGTTTATAGAAAAACATGTTTATATTCCTCAATAGGAGGTATTGAAAAGTATCATATTAGTATTGGTACCAAAACTGAGGTATTGTAAACATTTTCAAACAGTACCCAGCCCTAAAAAATTTACATTTGTAAATCTGTTCTGTATATTTAATTATGTGGATGTCTGTTCTGGTAGTTGACTCTAATTTACTGCAAAAATCTGTTGTAACCTGTAAATCTCTTTTAAAATGTTCAGTCTTGCAGTCCAGTTTGATTAATTGTATTATTCTCTATATCCTATTCTTTGCTCTTCATCAACCATTAAAGGTTTCTTTATCTTCTTTTACCATTGTAGCTTTGTGATGTTGTTGTTTTAATGGTTGAGGGTCCAACACCTACTGTACTTTAGGTTGTCAGCCATTCGCAGCCATTGTCTGACAGCCAATTTGCTCACACTGGAATGCCTCCAACTCCATTAGCCAACATCATCTGTTATCCTGCTGATGTTTTCTCAGCTTGCATTGTGTGTCTTTGTATTTTCCAGGTGACTAATTTTTTTTTTTTTTTTGCTGCTTTAAGAGAATCAAGTCTATCCCTGTGGTAATGTGAAGCAGAGGCTCTCCTGTAGGCCTGTAGTGGGAAGATGTTGTTGTCATAATGGTGTTGGCAGGCAGTGTCCGGGCCTATTGTGCGGCTGAATATGGAGATTGGGAGCTCAGGGCAAGTTGTCTCCATCTGCCTCGGCTCAACTCCTCCGAGGACACGGGCACCCTGTTCGCTTGGCTCAGTTGTTGCTGAGACTCCTCCAGCTAATGGCTGTTTTGGCTTTTTTTTTCTCTTCTGAAGCCCTGCTGGTTTGTGTCATTCTGATACTAAGTGTTGTGTCATGTCTTTGTCTGACAGGAAGGAGCAATCTTGGTTTTCCTGCCTGGCTGGGACAACATCAGCAGTCTCAATGATCTGCTCATGGCTCAGCAGATGTTCCGATCAGGTATACAGACAGCAACACACATAGAGAATATGGAAATGCATACCAGTGGCTTGCAACTTACAGAAGTGTGTAGAGCTGAATCAATTAATCAGTCAGTTGATTGACAGAAAATTAATTGGGTTTTAGAAAATTGTGATTTTTATACAACTAGCAATTAATCGATTAATCAAGAAGATATGAATGGATAATACATTATTTGATAGTTGCAGCCCAAGAAATGTGATACGAAAACTTACAAAACCTCCAGTGCACAAACACTGAGAATGGACTTTTCAGTGAAGTAGAAGACATCTTGTATTCAGTAGTTGAACTTTTGAAATGGCAAATATTTCCATATTCATAGATTCTGGATTTTTTGATAAGGGGGTAAAAGTAGATGTACTAGATGTAGAATTTATAACAAAGTAATTGAAGTTTTTTGTGGGAAAAAAACATATCAAGACAAATTATTATTCCAAGCAGAGTATTTTTATGTGTCATAAAACATGACTGAAAGTCCGCAATAATAAATATGTGTTCTGAGTTTGTCACACCACAGAAATATGTGTTCTTAACCACCCAGCCAAATTTGAATGATTAAAAAATTGGCAAGTATATAAAATTAGGTTTCAAAATCGTGAGAAAATAAGTAGTATTCTCTGCTCTGAAACGCTGGGAGTGTGTCCGCTGAAGGCGCTGGTAGATAACTTTACTGTACCGCTGACCGAAGAACAACTGAGAGCTGCTGCTCAGAGACAGACTCTGGTTCCGCTAGCTAACAAAGTAGCACAAAGCTTTGGTTTTTATGTAGTGTTAGGGTGTTGTGTCATGCTCAGTATGACTCCAGTGCATTTCAGGCCCGTCCAGAAAATCCTGAACACAAAAATGGTGAAAACAGTTTAACAGCCTAACTCCACAATTCAATACTACATAGTTCAGTCTTTTCACGTTTTCAGCAATTATTTTTTAACATGTATAATGTGTTTAGAAACAAATCTCTGAATTTCCTTTACACAGACTTTAAGTCTAATGGATTTTTCAGAAATTAATAAGTATTAGATTTGAGGTCCACTCTGGCCTTTATTAAGTACTATGTCCATATTGAATATCAAAGATGAATAAATAATGGTGATGAATTATTGCATTCTCGATATTTACCAGGATATTCAAGGCTGTATTTTGAGACATAATCGTGCAGCCTCAAGCAGTAGCAGTAGTATCTTATGTTGGCAAATGGTGCTTTGTTTGAGTTTTTCTTCTGTGTCCTGTTGTGTTCCAGACCGGTTCATTATCATCCCTTTGCACTCCCTCATGCCTACCGTTAATCAGACGCAGGTCAGCATCCTTCTCTTTCTCTCTTTGTCTGTCTCTCTGACTGCCTCTGCAGATTGTCCTGCTTTATTCTCTTTTCAATATCAGAAAAGTCCAATCTCATATTTCTCTCTCACTCAGGTGTTCAAAAGGCCTCCTCCTGGAGTTAGAAAGATTGTGATTGCTACCAATATAGCTGAGACCAGGTATGTGTATGCATATTTGTTTGGGTTGTCGAGCCTTTGTAGTTACTCCCTTTTAAACTGTATTATTGGCTGTTACTTTCTGGTAACAAAAAAAAAGTGATGACACTTTGTCCCATTCAGTCATTTGTGTGTACAAGTGTCATGCAGTAGGTCCCAGTCATTAATACAAACAGCGGATTTGGGGCTAATTAGCATACATTTCTTGGATTGATTATGAATACTGTCATATTGGAACACACTGAGTCTCTGACGGGCAATTTATAAATGCATTCACAGAGCCTCGCACACTCAAACTGAGCAAATTAAGAAGCTGCCTGCACTCCCCTCACATCCCTCCACTATATATAGACTCTAAACCTACCAAAGGGCTAGATTTTATTTTTACTTCTGAATGATTGCGTGTATGTGAGTCTTAGCTAAGCATTCTTGACAGACTGCTTTTGAAGTGTTTTTTTCCCCGTCTGATTTGGTCTTTATTCCAGCCCCTTTTTTCTTGTCTCTGTTTCACTCTTCCTCGCAGCATCACCATAGATGACGTTGTTTATGTGATAGATGGAGGCAAGATTAAGGAGACCAACTTTGACACCAACAACAACATCAGTACTATGACAGCAGAGTGGGTTAGCCTGGCCAATGCCAAACAGAGGAAAGGACGTGCCGGCAGGTGTGTGTATATTTTTTATAATGAGGGCGTGGTGTATATTGGTGCTTTTGGGTATGCAATACTAATCTGGGAGGATTATTTTTCCTTCTGTTTATCATCTCAGCTCTCTGTCAGTCTTCCCCATCAGCCCACTCCTTCCTGTCTATCCATCTGTAAACACTGAGGAAGGCAAAGTGTAGTCACTTCCAGGTTGTTTCCTGTCTGTGACTCAAGACGTCTGTTCTATTAGCTAGCTCTGACATCAAAGTGGAGCAAGGCCCAATTAGCAGGAGCTGCTTACTGAGTGCAGTTTCATCCCACTGATTTTAGATTAAGCTCTTGTCACTGGACTGACATAAGACACAAAATTTTTTTCCCCTTCTCCCTGCCTCACTCTCTTCTCCTGTGCATATGTCTAGGGTGCGTCCAGGGAAGTGCTATCATCTGTACAATGGTCTCAGGGCCAGCCTGCTGGATGCCTATCAATTACCCGAAATCATGAGGACACCACTGGAGGAACTCTGCCTGCAGATCAAGGTTGTGTATGTACAGAGAAAGAGGGAGACAAACTGACACAGAGAGACAAATAGATGTTGCCTTGGGAGTTAAAATGAGGACAAGAATGCTGTGAATGAGTTTTGTGAGTGCAGGGGATGGGGTGGGGGCAAGGACAGTGCTTGTCTTTAGAGTTGAAGTACAGACTCTCCTGCCTAATGAGAAGTAGTGATGAACATTCTGGGCTGACTCACGCCCCTTGCTCTCAAGCTCTTTCTCTCTCTTTTTGCCGACAACATAATCGCTCCTCTTCTGGGCGTTGTTCTCTTACATGAACAGTTGCTTTCTTCTTTGAAAGCTTACTACCCCCCCCCAATTTTATTTTATTTATTTATTTTTTTGCTCTCTCTTTTTAAATCCTCATACTCCACTCAGACATATTTCAACCCCTAATGGAACATTAAGCCAAAGTTCACTCAGATCTAGTGTTTGCAATGATTGTTCTCACCAGTGGCTTTATTGGATATGCGTTTTGAGTGTGTGTCTTCCACTAGTTGATGGATGCATTGGAGTATGTGTGTAATGTGGTTTTTGAAGCTGGTAGGTGAGAGGCGGACTAATGCATCAGTCTGTCCTTAAAGTGAGAGAAACACTGACAACATGCTAACCCTGAGCAGACTCTCTAATGCACTCCAAACACTCCAACACCGCCCTATTAGTCAGACATAGAAATGTGGTTGCTTCCTTACCCTTCAGTTTGTCACAGGTAGATGTTTGGTGTATTTAAAAATCTCTTTTTGATGTGGAGGTGAATACACATTTAGAGAATGTGGATATTCATAGAATCAGCTTTTATCGTCACATTAATTCTGTGCTTAGCGCAGCACTTAGAAAAGCATGTTAAAGCTGGGGTAGACAAAATCTGTGCAACCTATGCAAAACCTTCCACCTCTCTCTCTGCGGCCTCGTAATACTCCGCTAAGCCCCTCCCACCAAACCCACAACTTTGATCGGCAGCAGAAGGAGTCGGTTGCCCTGCAAAACTTCATGCCTCATAGGGCTCACTCTCCACACCGTGAGCCTCACAGAGACTGCGTTTGTCTTCCCAAAGACTCCCCTCCAGCAGAGCACCCCAAGTTTCAGAGGCAGCTGCAACGCCGTCCAGCAGCGGGATGAGAGGCTAGTACACCACACATGCCTCTGTCACCCGTCAAAAGTTATACCCCTCTGTCAACATGCCTATTTGCCACGTTGATACGAGCGCCATAACATCGAACATAATGAGCCTGAAGCTCTGTGTGGAGCCGGGACATGTTGTTTTGTGCTATATGCCACTGTAGGCAAAGGCGGTACTGGAAATTTATCACAAGTTGCAGGATTTTCCTGCCATTGAATCAGGCTTTCACCGTCTGAAGGGACGTGTACATGCGTCTGCATTTGTAGAACAGCCAATACAAACGCACCGTTTCTCTGAAATAACCTGTGATTGGCCAAAGTCTCCCATCACGGACTAGATTTTCTGAAGGCTGAACACAGATCCAAGAGGAGGGGCAGAAGTAGAAGTTTTCTCTCAGACCACTTGAATTACGATATGCTGAACGGTTATTATGGATTTTTTGTCCAATGATGCCAAAAAAATACTGCCTACCCCACCTTTAATATGGTTAAACTCTACACAGTGTTGGTTAGTTTGTCACATACATCTTGTAAACAGCATGAGCAAACCATGAGAAGACGCACATAAAGCTAATTCCAGTAGACCTTACTATATCTATGTATTGCCCAGAATTCAGTGTTTGCCACAAATTACAAGCACTTAGACAAAGAGAAGGGAATTTAATACAAACATAATTACATACTTTTGCTGATTAATGTGTAATGTGATGTGATGTATGCTGCCAAGATATTGAAGCTTGGGTTTATAGCTCATTTCCTGGAGAAGGCCCTGGACCCTCCCACTGAAAAGGCCGTCAACCTAGCCATCAAGAACCTCATAGACCTGGTAAGAAAGAGTTGATCATTTAAAAAAAAATTTAAAGACAGGTTAAGAGCAAACCAGCAACAACATTTAACTTTAGGGATGCAACTAATAATTAGTTTCCATGCATGTTAATAAAGGCTTTTTCTTTTTTTTGCACACCCTGTCTTGAGCTCAAGATAACTAAGAATGTGTGCATGTTGTGTGTTAGAATGCCCTGGACCGTGCAGAGAACCTGACAGCGCTGGGTTTCCACCTGGCTCGTCTGCCCGTGGAGCCTCACATTGGCAAACTCATCCTGTTTGGGTCTCTGTTGGGTTGCCTCGACCCCGTACTCACCATTGCTGCTTCACTCAGCTTCAAAGACCCTTTCTTCATACCCCTGGTAGGCCACTGAGTTCACAGACATGAAAGCTTATGTCAGCAGCGACACACGCACACTTCAACACACTGCTGCATTCTACCTTCTGACTTTTTTCATTGCAAAGTAGACCTTAAAGAAAAGTTCTTTAATGCATCTGTATCTCTCAGGGTAAAGAGAAAATGGCAGACATGAAGAGGAAGGTCCTGTCCAGAAACTCCAAGAGCGACCACCTCACTATTGTCAATGCCTTCCAGGTAAAGCAGCCCACATCTGTAATTTTTCTTCCATCTCTGCTGTGTGAATTGATCCTATATTTAATTTATTATCCATTGATTGGCCAGGGCTGGGAAGAAGCGAAACAGCGTGGCGCCAGGTATGAGAGGGAGTACTGCTGGGACAACTTCCTGTCTGCCAATACACTCCAGGTGAGCCAGGCTGATTGTGAGTGCTGTGCTGAGCTCTACACTGACATGCTTTGAAAATAAAATCAGGGCTAGTCCATGATTACATTTTTATGTTGACTTCTGTTTGGGCAGATAAAGACATGTGGCCTTTTTAGAAGTAATTTGTCCTTTTTTCATTTAGATGCTGCACAACATGAAGGGTCAGTTTGCTGAGCATCTAATGCATGCAGGCTTTGTCAGCAGCAGGGACCCCAAAGACCCCAAATCTAACGTCAACTCGGGTAACTAAGAGTAGTTTTTTGTTCATTCTTATGAAGCAGTAATACAATATTATATGTGAAATGTAGCAGAGTTCATTTGTTCTTTCTCTAACTCCCACTTCCTTCCTCAGACAATGAGAAGTTAATCAAGGCGGTGATTGTAGCTGGTCTGTACCCGAAGGTGGCCATGATCAGACCATCTCATAGCAAAAAGAGGCCGGGGTGAGTCTGCCAATTCAAAGAGGGAGAACAAAGACAGACAGGAAAGGGTTGCGCAGCACATGATAGAGAAGCACACAATCATTCTTATTGATCTTTAGACAGAAAAATGGCCTTCACACTGCAATAGCTCATCAGACCTCTCGGCTAAGAGTTCTGTAAGGGTCCTGTGACAGTTACCTGAGGCTGTGCAGAGACCATGTTTTGAAAATTGTCAAAAACAGAGACGCTTGTGCAGCTGAAGATCAATGCAGTCATCATAAAGCTGCCCTCAGGCAGCTGTCATAGGCAGACAGCTGTCATAGCCTGGGACCTGTGTGCAAAAGACAGACGCACGCAGCAGGGAGACAGAGACACACTCTCACAGTAGGGATGTCACTTTTGTTCGTCGGTCTCAGTGACAGCTTTAGACCCAGTTGCACAGTGAAATTGCCAGGGTCATTTCCTCTGCATAAGTCATTTTCAACAGTTGTGATGCTAAGTCAGTTGTAAGTTTTCATATGTCCGCACCACAGCTCCGCAGTATTTAATGAATTCATTGCTCGATGAAAGACTTTTGTTTGTTTTGCTTCTAAATCAGACCGCTGTCTGGTACAAGCAGGTGTTCCCTGCAGTCAAGCAGTCGGTTTTGTCTGGCTGACATGCAGGAGTTTGGAACACGATGTTACTTTCATGTTGGAGATGATTTTGCAGACTGCATCACAATTTCTCCTTGGTACCCTCCGTGCCAAAATGGCAAGAGGCGTTCTTTGTGCATCGTATTAACAAGCCAAAAGCACCTGATGGGTTGTTTCTAGAACTACTTTATGATTCATTTTAACATTTATTCTGGTGATTTATTTTTAATACAATTTGGGCGACAACATGCGCATACAAAAACACATTCACAGGATGCATGTGTAAATGTGAAACAGTTTGGACCAAAATTATATAATTATATCACTGTTATTACTGAAAATCTTACATTATTGAAACATACTAAAAGAGTACACCACTGATTCAGCATTACACTCCTATAACATTGCTGGACCCACGATGGAGAGTTTATTAAAATAAAATAATAAAAAAAAAAAAAAAGGAGCGCAGCAACAATGGAGTTATCTGCTTTTTTTTTTTCTTTTTAAATACATGCAGTTTTTTTTGTCAAAACCTGGCCAATTACTCAACTGTGCAAATTTGGGTGTGTTCTGCTAGTAGTGGCTAATGTAGCTTGTAGCATCAAGCCTCTAGCCTCGGGCAGAGATGAGGAGCGGGATACAAACCCCATTTTTTCTAACTCTACACACCCAGATTTTTTTTCATTTGTAGTCTAGGCAATTTATCAGATTTTGCAGCTCCCTCTGGAGCCACAAAGGGCTTTAAACAACTTTTTTTCACACTAGTAGTGAATTTACAGGTCCTCAAGACCTGTAAATAGACTTTGATGTGTAAAGTCAGTGCAGTTCCCCTTTAATGACTAGAATTCTTCACCATTTACTGTAGTTCATGGTGGCAGTCGCGGAGATGTGTTATTTAAGTTTGTTGCGATTCTGCCTTCACTTTCTATATTGCAATTTACAATTATTTTTATTGATTGATTAATTTTCCAATTAATTGTTTAGTCTGTAGAATGTCAGAAAATTGTGAAAAAATTGTGATCACAAGTTTCCTAGAATTGAAGTTCAACTTCTAATTCCTTGTGTGTTGTGTGGCCAACAGATAAAAGTTGATGGTTGGAACTTTGCTTGATGAATGACTTCAGGGGAATGACTGTCAACCAATTAGTCAATATATTTTTGTTTGCTTTATTTTGAACAGATTCTAAATCACCTTTTATAAAACTGAAATATCAAGTTTCAGGTCATGTTCAGGTTGTCTTCGCTTTTTCCACCTTCAGCTAAGATAAATGCTTCCTCTTGTTTTCTATTGTCAGTTATCAAGATAATGGTGGTAATAAAAACTATAATGTTTTTGGTTTTTTATCAAGTGTTAGGGATGTCACTCTTACCAGGAAACCTAACCTTAACACCCAGACACACACACTCTAACATCTTGTCTTTCTCAGGGTTAAGGTGTACACCCAGGCTGATGGAAAGGTGTGTATCCACCCGAAATCTGTCAATGCTGAAGAGACTGAGTTCAACTACACATGGCTCATCTACCACCTCAAGATGAGAACGAGCAGTGTGAGTAGGCGAGGGGACATTTTCAACACCGTTGCATGAATGTTGTGTGTTTTTACATTTGAGTGTTGTGTTGCTAAATCTTTTTGATTTAGTATATGAGTGGAAAGAAGGACCAGCGGTGAAAGGTTGGCAGTGGTGCCACGCCAGCTTTACACTGAATGAATATTTGATTAAAACGCTGCCTTTCAACTCTCTCTCAAAGGCTCTTGTGCTTCAAAGCTTCCAGACACAATGTAAGGGGGTGGTGGTGGTGGGGTAAAACGGTCAATGCGGCTCCCTGACTGCCGCCCTCTCTTCTCTCCCTCCTTGTATCATTTTCTCTTTTTCCTTCTTTTTTTTGCCCCTCTTCACACTCCTGTTTTCCCCTCCCTTCCATCCGCCTGTCTTTGTTCTTTCTGTGCCGTCTCTCTTTGTGAATGTTACCGTTCTGCAGAAAAACACCTTTCATGTCCTCTCTGATTGCTGTCTGTGCCTTTGTCTCTCACTTTGCTGCCTCCTGTCTTTATGAGGAAAAGTGTTCTGCTGGATTTCACTATCATTATTGCCACCGTTAAAAATTTTTTTGTTTTGTTTTGTACTGTAAGTGGGTTTTGTGCACAATGCTATGTGTCTATTATAAAAGTAAGGTATTCTGAGAGTGGGAGATTGTCAAGGCCATTTGTTTACTGAGAGAGAGAAGGAAGCAGAAGACCAGACGTAGAAAGAAAGAAAAAAAAAAAAAAAAAGTGAGGGATGACGTTAAACTTTATCTCCTCTGACGCACTTGCCGCTGGTGGTCTATTACATTACACATTCATGGGGCAAATGCAGTTCTCCCTGCTCTCTCGTTGCTTCTTTTTTCTCCTCGTCTCCTACCCACTCCCTCCACCTTTCTCTGATGCTGAATTTCAACACTTCTGTCTGTTACCTTCAAAGCTGAAATAGGTTTTGTGTGACCTCAGACTGCTGCATATGTAGTCTCTGTGGCTTTTGACCTTTGATGCACACACTCACTAGTTTTTGTGAGTGTGCATACAGATCAGTGCATTACATATCGTATCGCTTGTTTTCTGTCTGCAATATTAAGAATTTTCAATAGTTTGTGAAAACTGTTTACTTACTTTGTCTTTTGTTTAGGGAAACTATTTTTCATTTTGGGTATCAATAGTCAAATGACTCTACATAAGCAGCTGTCGGTTTAGCACAGGGAGGAAAATGGATGGAAAAAAGACAACACATTTGCAAAATTCACAGACAGGGCAAGATGACATTTTTCAACACTGGACGCACAGAAACACATTTCAAACTCGCACAGCCTCTCTTCACTAATGGGACACTTTCAGCCCACACCACAGAATAGCTGTCGGGCACGTTGTGTCATAATGATGCCGCTCCCTGTCACTGAGTGTGTTAGCGTGTTTGTTGCAATACTCCTGTCATTGTGCGTTAGCGACATCTCTCTGTGTGTCCTCAGATCTTCCTGTACGATTGCACCGAGGTTTCCCCGTTCTCACTGTTGTTCTTTGGAGGAGACATCACAATCCAGAGAGACGAGGACCAGGAGACCATCGCAGTGGACCAGTGGATCGTCTTCAGATCCCCGGCACGCATCGCTCACCTTGTCAAGGTAAGCGAAGGACACACTCCCATCAACAAAGCTCAGTTACGATGAGATTCATTTTTTTACTAACCTCCCTTTCCTGTCTTTTCTGCAGAGTTTAAAGAAAGAGTTGGATTCTCTGCTGGAGGAGAAAATTCGGAACCCTGCTCCTGTGGACTGGCAAAACCGCCAGTCTAAAGACTGTGCTGTCATCACAGCCATCATAGACCTCATCACCACCCAAGAGAAGCCCACAGGCAGCACGAAGGGCTATGGCAGAACATGGGCATCTGCCCCGAGAGGACAACACATGTACTTCAATGACGATGATGACGATGAGGACGATTAAAAGTGGCCAGGTTTTGGCTGGCTATGAAGAGAAGAGCCTCTGACGGACTGCATCCTTTGACACAGATGTTAGTCGGGATATTATTTATGATAACCAGCTGGCCTCCTTGATGGTGCTTTTTGATTGAAATTTTAGTGCTCCCTGGATGCAAGAGCACTGGAAAATGTTATGCACTTGAATGACTCCCTTTTTTGTTTTTTTTTCCTTTTCCTATAAGGTCATTATTTTGCAAGGACCAACCCACTCAGTAGCTGTTTTGTTAGCTGTTGTTATTAAGCAATGTCACTTCATGGACTGCGCAATAAAGCGAGGATGTACCATAAAAGGCCTTGCTCAGCTTCATCTGCCATACAAGAGTGAAAAAAAAGTGTTACTGGAGGAATAAAAGTGGTATTTTTCTTTGGTCTATCTAGCGAAGAGATGTCAAATTGGATCACTGAGAATACATGACAGGCCCCAAGCAATTATACTTTTATTTATAGTGGCTGATTAAAATATATAGAAGGTTGACTAAGCAAATTTCTGCAATATAAATCTGTATTTTGGAAAACATACATGTTACAATTCAGGCTGTTTTACATATTTACATGTACACAGATGATTTACAATAGTTACAAGTACAGGAAGTGATTGAAATAAAGATCAATTCATGCTTAGATGTGTGGTATCATGTAGCTAATTTTCCCTGAGTGCAAATGCAAAGCTTTATCCATTCTCTTGAGAGTCTGGATCCTCGTGTCCTTCCTGCCGGGTGCTCCGCCCACTACTGTCATGCCTCGCAGTACGTAGCTCAACAGTTGTGGTTGTCATTTGGGCTGGGGCCAGAGAAGTGGGCTTGATAGATGGTGTTATCACTGACTCTGACCAAGCCATTAATTTCCTTTGGCTGGGCATGGCAACACCAAAAAGATGACTCGCAATGGACAATCACATTAAAAGCAGCAGGGCCGCTCTTCTCTTCCGGTCTCACCCTCAGCACACACACACACACATTAATTTCAGCTTGCCTCTGTGACATCACAGATATAAATCCTAAGGGGGATATTTATATATCCACCTCTGGCTGGCATCAAGTGTGTGTAATATTTCAGGCTGTCCAAATCATTGAGTGGATGGAGAGAATAATGGCATTTGCGACACAAATGTGGAGTCTGATTCATGGTGTTGACATTAACTGGTGACAAACAGCAAGGTGGAGCACAGAACACTTGGCCCTTTTGCTTAGCCCATGGGTGAAATATAAGATTATACCTCCCAGATGGCTGTAATTCCTAATATGATCCAATTAATTATGACTTATTCTATTTACACAAAGTGCCATGGGCTTCAGATAAGTAGTATTCATTTTTTTTTTCTTTTGCAGCTCAACATACACCCTATTGTATTTTCTTGTAATAGTTTCACTTGCCATCAGATGCTACTGAAGAGTTTCTACACTAACCCACACACTGTAAAGAAGCTGCCAATCCCACCCTCTTGCCTAATTATCACTTTAACCATCAGCATCTTCATAGTTACACTGTTACTGGCAAAGCTCCTAATCACATGGCCTGAGCCTTGTTAACAGAGCACACATCATGCTGTTGTCATTTTCATGGTCTACTTTACCTCTTATAGCGGTACTGTAGTCTCAGTTACTACATTGCACATCACTTATACTCAAAAAATATGTTTAAAAAATAAAATTAAAAAAATTTACAAATTTCACACCAACAGTTCTAATATAGCAGAGTGTTGAAAGCAGTGACTCTGGCAGTGGGTGTGAAGTTTTCTAACCAACTGGGGGAATTAATGAATGTGACAGATCCCACTGTCAGGCCATCCCACCCACACAGGGACCGACCAGCAATTAAGGAAATCTCTGTTCTTCCTCTGTGTTTGTTCTGAACAGTCTTTGCTTCGAAACTCAGATAGTATGCCTGATATTTAGTGGACGCTGAGCAGAAGTCCGAATTGTGGCTTCATCTTTCTACCAGGGTAAATAGTCCAGCTGCCACACTGGTCCCCTTGGTCCCTAAAGGCAGGTCACTGATGCTGTTACTGAACTCAAGTGTCTGGGTTCACTGCTTAAAAAGGCAGGTCACTGGTGTGTCAAAGGGTCTCTAACTGCTGAGAAAAACCCTCCACGGTTTAAACAGCCGGCTCGTCCTGCTCACACATTAGTCTCCAACCCCTGCAGGCGGTCCATCCTCTGCATGTTGCGCTCGATGGTGGCCTGGCATGTGATTGGTTCGGCACACTCGGCGAGAAACCACCCCCTTTCTCCGTCGCGCAGTCGGTTACCTTCGTACCAGCCTAAAGGGAGAAATTGTATTGATACATTAAAACTAAAGCGTGTGCTGTTTCCTTGTGCTATTATGTCTCTCTGCTTTTGATGCTCCCTGCTGTCTGTTCTTTAACATGAAAGCCAGTTGCCATGGTCACCAAAAGGGAAATGACCTTTGGCCTGTGTGTGTTTGTGTAGATCTTAAAACCACATCTTCAAACAGGTATGAGGTCCATTACGTGAGATGGATAGGTATTGAAAAGGAGAGCGTACAAAAGTGAGTGCATGATGAAAGGACGCAGTTAAAACAATAATGTGGGCCTTGAGAGGAATACTAAAGAATGTGAGTGCAGCAATAGAAAGCTAGAGAACAAGATGGAGCGATAAAGGCAAGAGAGGCATTGAGAGCTAACGTACCGTCTTCTACAGTCTGCGAGACCAGCACCACATCAGCCACCTGCAGGGACAACTCATCTGGCTGCTTGGCTGTGTAAGTTCTGATCACTTCCACCTGCATGACATCTAAAACAACAGAAACACATGTCAAATCAATCACTTAAATTACACTGGCCTTACTTATAATAAATGTGAATTAACAAGCCAATTGTTATGAAATCAGTCTGTGAAAAAAAAAAAAACTGTTTCATCAAACGACCACTAGGTGGTGCAATAGGCTAAAAGGAAAGGTATGGGAATAAGTGTGTGTGGGAACTTACTGGCTCTGTCCTGACTCTTGTTCACATTCTGACCCAGAGCACTGATCCATCGAGCACGGTCATTCCTAAAAGCGCACATAACAGCATATAGACAATTTATTAAAAACTTTTCTGCCACTAAAAGTTATGAACACAATGTGAGTTTTATTATTAACTTCATAACTCCCAAAACCTGATGGAGTTGAATTCTTTTGATTTTGTTTCACAGATCTGGCACATGCTATGTCACAGCTGTTTTTGAGAACATACGCAGCTACAGACAGTCAAATATAAGTGGGCTTGCATGCACACAAGCTAACAGGCTGTTGAGGCAAATGGATCATTTAGTTGCCCAGCAAGTTTTCCTTCCCTCCCTCCTCTCTGTCCCCTGTCAATGAGAGAACAGAGGTGTGTTTTCAGTGGGAGAGAACAGAGGAGAACAAGCACAAAGGTTGATTCTCATGAAGGGACAGACCTGCTTTGGCTTTCTCTCACTCTCTTGTGTGTGTTTCATGGGAAAAAAAAAAACAGTGGGTGGAGTCGCACAGGTCAGATTCCAAGAAACTATCATTTCACCTGCTCTCACCTGCTACTGAAGGGAGGCGAGGGTTTAGAAAGAGCAAGAAGAGTGGGAGATAAAGGGGGTTCAGGAAATGAACCAGATGGGGTTATTGAGGCATCCTGTGACTCAGAACCATAGGCCTACATCATGCAGGAGGTGGGTACAACATGCACAGACAATCAGACAGAGCAGTATTTGTGTGGACACTCTTCACAAAAGGCCTCAAACAGGCAAGTCCCATGAGTCAAGACCTCATTATTGTGTTCCCATTGTACACATGCTGTTTCAGGACACATAAGCTGTAAAATACGAGGTCTCGTGACATCATCCCTCAACAACTAATTGGACTATGACATCACCATAAATCTTTATAACCATTACTCTGAATAAAATCCTTAACTTAGAGGCCATCAATGTGCACCCACAATGCAATATTATGACTGGTAAAGTGTGACCTTTGAGACTGTAAAATGTATCTTTATCAACACGACACCTATCAGACCAATCACCTCTTTTCCAATACGTTCAATAACACCACTGCCATTTTAAATATTTCCTGGGGTCATAGTCCAGGTGGAAAATGATCAATCACTAGTAAAGACCTCAAATCATTTTTAATTTATTTTTTCATAATCATTTTTTGGCCATTTCCTTCAAGCTTTACCGCTGACTTTGGAGGTTAACTCAACTTTCATTTTGGCTGTCTTATTTCATACCTGATTACTTTTGTGAGCCACTGCATTAAATAATGCAACAACACTTGTTTATAACCAAATAAAAGAAAATAATACTTAAAAGGCTCCAGCCAGGCTAGCGGCTCTGTAAGGCTGTACTTGGGCAGCTAATTTTATGCTAACTTAAGCATGCCAACAATGACAATGGTAACATGCTGACATTAGGCAGGTATAATGTATCATGCTCACAGACTTAGTTTAGCATGTTAGCATGGTAACACTTGCTGATTTACACTAATCACGAAGTACAGCTGAGGCTGATGGGAATGTCATTAATTTAGCAAGTATTGAAGGAGTTGTCATTTTGACCTGATGATGGCGCTAGAGGAAAAGTCGGGGGATCACAAAAGTGATGCAACCAAGTGCAACCAATCTTTTTAAGACGCATCTCAAGAGGTATGGATTCTGTGTTTTTTGTAATTAATTATATTGCATATCTTTGCGTGTGAAGAATATGGTCATCTTGTATTACATCTGTGTAGTTTAAAATATTTAGTGAAGGATTGAATCAGTTATTTAGTTGTGGTTCCTGAATAACAATCGGTATGGGCTATAAATCATATCTGGGAAATTTAACAAAGTGCTTACAGATCTAGTTTAATATGTGACGACATCCCTAGGGGTATTGAGATCAGGGGTTCGATTCCCAGTCAGGGCAAAGCCAGGTCTTGTTATGTCTTTTTTTCTCCCCCATTCTCTCTCCATATTTAGAACTTCCGTTTAACTNCTCTACTTCTGTCGACAGGTTTAGCACAGAAGTAAGACCGCTGACCTTGGCGCAGGCGATCAGGGGTTCGATTCCCGCTCAGGGCTGCTATATTCTGTGTTTTTGTAATTAATTATATTGCATATCTTTGCGTGTGAAGAATATGGTCGTCTTGTATTACGTCTGTGTAGTTTAAAATATTTAGTAAAGGTGACATTGGTCATATCGGATTCTACGATAGCACAGCCGTTAACTTCACAGACTTGGGTGCGGGAGACAAGGGTTCAATGCCCATGCGACGCACCGCTTTTGAATGGCGATTCCCCCGCTCTCTCTCCATATTTAGAACTTCCGTTTAACTCTACTCTGTCGGCAGGTTAGCACAGCGGCTAACTTCACTGACTTGGGTGCGGGAGACTAGGGTTCAATGCTGATGCGACCTATGCTTTTTGAATGGCGATTCCCCCATTCTCTCTCCATATTTAGAACCTCCGTTTACTCAACTTTGTCGGAAGGGTTAGCGCAGCGGTTAACACCGCTGCCTTGCGTGCAGGAGAGTAGGGTTCGGTTCCACAAGAGATTGACGAGGTACTAAACAAACGCTACGGCAAGGGGAAGCCAGGACAGCAATTTGGGGGGGGGGGATATCATTATCTCCCCCACCACAGGTTTTGGGTAAATAACATTAACAAAAAGGATGATGATGATAACAATAAATAGACTATATCCTAAAGCATATAGGAAGAAAAGAAAAGATAGTAGTTATCGGTTGCTATTAAAAAGAAAAAGTATTGAATGTAATATTCAAGCTAGTATAAACCAAACACAGAAAAAGTGTTGTTAGAGGCTAATTCAAGCTAGTAAAAATCAAACACATGTCTGCTAGAAGTGATGCCCAAGTGATTAAGTATTGATGGGATGGGGTGAGGGAGGGGATGTGGTGGATGAGAGAGTGGGGAGAGAGTGAGGGGATGTGGTGAGAGAGTGAGGGGATGGGGTGAGAGAGTGA